>JXCR01094830.1:0-55781 GCA_002079205.1 Phalaenopsis hybrid cultivar
TCTGCATGGCTACAAAGTTTGAGCTAAAATAAAAACTCTCTCCTCTATTATTGATTTTTTTTGTCTCAGGAACCAAAGGACATTTCGGCCTAAAAAGAGTGCCCCGTCTGGTAGTAAGGTAAGACATTTCCTTTTGTGTTTCAAAATACTAGTAGCTTATGTTCACTTCTTTTATCCTGAAATTTTTTTTGTCTCCTTATTTATTTTTCGGGCTCTGACATTGTGCACTTCAAACAAATTCCATGATCTCTAATGTCAATTCTTTCTGCCAAGTGTAATGCAGTTACGTTCAATTTGTTATGAACATGTCACTGTTGTAGTTCCATTATTTCTCCTACGATGATTAGCAAAAGGGAACCTGTCCACTTTGACAAGCATTTATGATTCAGAATAATGCGGACATTTGATGTTTAAACTAAAACTCTGCCAACAAAATATCTCCATTTGTCTTAAATCTACATTCTTCTACTGTTATCCTAGGGCCTGATCATTTGATAAATTGGTACAGGGTGCACAACTTCGAAAGCATATTGATGCTACTCTAGGGAGTGGGAACTTGAGGGAAGCTGTGAGACTCCCTCCTGGGGAGGATGCGAATGAGTGGCTTGCTGTTAACAGTAACAATTTTTATTTTAATTTAAGATAAATTAACTTCCTTCTAGCAGTAGCTTTATTATCATTATTATTTTCTGGGGTTCAAACTCCAAATGCTCAATTCAGAAAATATCTAAGGAATCTATGGAAACGTGATCTTAAATGTAATGATTTTTATTTGTTTATGTACGTCTGAATGATGGTTGTTCTTTATACAGAATAGTAGCAGGATGTTAGCTAATTCTGAAAAAAAGTTAGTTTACTTTCAAAATATATTTTGAATCATCTTGAAACTAAGACCATATATCTTTTGAATGCTTTGCAGCTGTGGATTTCTTCAACCAGGTGAATCTTCTATACGGCACACTTACTGAGTTTTGCACACCTGAGAACTGCCCTACCATGACTGCAGGGTCAAAGTACGCCTCCACTGTTTTTTATATCAGTAATTCTCTGTAGAAGTTCTTATTTAACATATTGAAAGTGAAACTCGACATATATTTCATTATTCCTTTAACATTTTTGCACGGCACACCTTCTTGGTATGGTCAGCGCAAAATGCTATGTGGAAGATAATTGTAGTTTCTCAGTCTACCTAGCAGTTGATTTACTTTGTTTTTGTTGACACAGTATTACTTTCCTTTGATGAAACCAAACCTGTTGTAGTTGTTGCGCCTGTCATTTATCAACGGTGCCACTTAACTTGCTTGTATGAGTACGAAAAATAAGTTATGGAGTTATTACTACTGAGTGGAATTGTTCTCTGATCAGTTGGTATAATAAAGTGCATCTAAGCTGCATACTGTCGGAGCATATAGGGGTGTAACTAAGCTAAGCTGGCTCGGGCTCTGCTCGATAAGCGGTTTGTGAATTGAGCTCGATAAGATAACAAGTTAAGTTAAAGCCAGTCTTGACTCAACTCGTCAGCTCGTGAGCTGCCTCATGTAAAAAAAATAATATAAGATGTACTCATAATGTATTGAAATTTAAGACTTTAAATTAGAAAAAATGATTGCAAATGATATTGAATTTTTTATTTCAGGTGATTCATATTATATATTTTCTAATTGTTCATTATATTTATCATTTTATTAAAACACCAGTTTAAATTAATATTTTTTTCTTACTTTCATATTAAGCAAATTGACTCGAACTCGTAGAATTAAGCTCAAGCTTAAGTTTGAACTCGACTAATTAATGAAGGTCAAGCTCAGGCCGCGGGTGACTTGAGCTTGATTCAACTCGTTTATACCCTTAGAAGCATATAATGTTGATAGGAAGATGACTTCCTTTCTTAGTGAAACTAGAGGTAACCTGCACTTACTGAAGGAGAAGATTGTGGGGGGCGTCGTCTAAACTTTACATATGATTTTCACTTTAGGAAAAAGATATCTCATTAATTACCACTATGCTGATGTGCTGTGACTTTCAAGTAATTATTCGTGGATCCTATAAATCTTGTGTACCGTGGAGCTGCTAATAAGAGAAGGATATATATTGTGCAGGTATGAATACAGGTGGGCAGATGGTGTGCAGATAAAAAAACCCATTGAAGTATCTGCACCTAAATATGTTGAGTATCTTATGGATTGGATCGAAGCTCAACTTGATGATGAATCCATATTCCCTCAAAGACTCGGTAAAAAGCTATATACTCCATAATAAAGAATATTAAAGTTGTTTATTCTGGTTTCTTACCTTCACTTTATTTACGTTCAGGAACACCCTTTCCTCATAACTTTAAGGACGTTGTGAAGACAATTTTTAAACGCCTGTTCCGAGTCTATGCACATATATACCACTCCCATTTCCAGAAGATAGTGAGTCTAAAGGAGGAGGCGCATCTCAACACGTGCTTCAAACACTTCATTCTGTTTACATATGTAAGCTAATTTTGAACTTTGATATCAAACATTTTCTCTTTTGTCGATAATTTTTTTCTGTTATCTTGTTTGCTTTGAACCCCTCATAGTTGGGAACTTGGTTAGTATCATGAAATGGAGCTAGATAATCAAATGAGCAATATCTAGCATCCAAAACCTTTAAACTCATCAAGTACAAAAGCGCGAGTTACCCCATTTGCAACTTTTCTTTAAGCAATTGATTTAGTTAACTTATTTTATTTGCTGTAAATGAAATCATGATATTTTATTTTACCACTCCATGGATGTTCAATCTCTTTGAAATAGTCCATTGAATCCATTGCTGCCCATGTTTTTGGCCCACTTCCATAGAGATTATGCTATTCCATGCCATCATGATTTTGCACAACTTTAGCAAACACATGCAAAAATAAGAACAAAGTGATTTAGTTTGCTATAGGCTGAATCTTCATAGAATCCACCATAAGTACAATGAGATTTATGTCCTACTCAATTCTCTTTAATTTATACTGTTTAGGGTCATTGATTATGGCATACCATATTATGATGTAGTATATCTTAGGGTCTAGAGTTGCTAATGTAGATCTAACATGCAAAACAGAAAATCTTGCGTTAAACATGCAAAACATAGTAGAACACAAACTATTAAGCAAATACAGCTGCCTTGGATGAAATTTGGAAATGATTAGAACTCAATTTGTAAAAATAGAACAACAATGAAACCTTAATCCTACTACGTGGGGTGGACTACATGAATTAATTTTCTTCATTGAGTCCTATTTAGTGTCATATTTTCATTTAGTTCTAATAAATTAAGATCATTTTTTATACAATAAGCCCAAGTCTTCCTAGGTCTACCTCTGCCTTTCTTAACACAAGCCAAATCTAAAAAATCTACTCTCCTAATCGGATCATCAGATGGTCAACGTTTAATGTGACAAGTAGTTCATAGATAAGCGAGATAATCTCCTCAGCAAAGTAAGTCTTGCGATTGACTACAAACTTCTAATAAATTCCTAATATATTGGTAAAAATTTAAATCATATAGAGTAGAATAAAGCTAATAAAAGAATGAAATATAAAAGACGAAAAATAATTTTAATATTCATGACAATAAAATCTAAAATTAAACAATAATTGTTTGCCCGGTAATTCTATATAATGAGATGGGGCATTTACATACATACCACCCAATTCCCATGTATTTACATATCTAACACCCACATCTTTCATATCACATGATAAACCCACCATTTTAACTTTTAAAAGATGAAATACGCATTGTCATGCATATGTAAGGTGGCAGATATGTAAAATTAGGGGTAGTTTTTTTGTTAGATATGTAAATACATAAGAATTAAGTGGTAGGTATGCAAATCCTCCTTTTGAGATTCGTTTTATTAACATTCCTGTTATTAGCTGACATTGTTTACTAAAAACAGATATTTCTACCTGAAATGAAATATGTACCTCTCCAGCTCTAATATTTGATTTCATATTTACAATGCGATGCAGGAGTTTGGCCTGATTGACAAGAAAGAACTTGCACCACTTCAGGAGCTTATAGAGTCCATTATTGTTCCTTACTAATATTATGATTAAAACTGTAAATGCTATTTACGGAATAATGTGTGGGTTTGTTCTTGCTATTTGCTAATTCTATTTGAGACTCCTCTCCACAATTTATGCTCTCTCTTTAAATTTCTGCTGCTAAAATTTTGCATTATTTGCTAATTGGGTGTGCTGATATAAATCTGCTGTATCACTCCTTTTGTATTTTGCTATTTCTGAGAAAATTTTCTTCTTCTTCTTCTTATTTATTATTATTATCATTATATATGTGTGTGTGTGCCGCGTATCACAATCTATTGGTTGGCATCTACGGTATAAGATCCTTGTGGTCAGGCGTTCGAATCCCCTCTGACACAATTGGCCCCAAGAAAGTGGTACTCAAATTGTTAGGCATATTAGGGGGTGATTGGAGGGTCAAATAATAGGCTTTGTTCATTCCATTTAAAATATTATATGTATGTGTGTGTGCGTGTTATATATATATATTGCACTTATTTTGTGATGGAGCCATTTTGTAGAAAAATTAAAGAATTATTGTGAAAAAAACAGATTTTGGAAAGTTGAATATCATAGAATTTTCCCTTATAAAAAATGCTCAGCAAATGATTTGCAAATTGCAACAACACTTTTTTACAAATCTAATTGTGAGAAATTACTCGTAATAAAAATGTTTGAGAAAAATACCTAGAAAAAATGAAAGCAGCAAATTATATGTGAACAAATCCTAACCCAAATAAAATAAAAAATAATATATGATCAGTTAATCAGTTTTTTAAACTTCTCTTAGACATAAATCTTAAGATTATAACATTTATAACAATCGAATTTGAGGTGGTATTCGTTCAAAACAAGTTTTTTTTTATTTTTTTATTTCGATATTAATGTTAAGTCAATTATTTCTAAGAAATATTAAGTGCCATTAAAAATTATTTTAGAGGCTACCTTAACAAACTTTGCTAATTTTTAAAACTCGGACCGACCACCCATTTTGATATGTTCAACTGTGAACCGATTATTTAATTGATTTGATTCAGACTCATAACTATTTATGCATAGAATCAAATTTAAACTGACCAGAATTACAATTAAAACTGGTCCGAATTTTAAAATAATCAATCCGTTCTAATATTATTCAATTTTAATATTTTAATTTTAACTGATAATAAAACATTTAAATTAATATATATATATAATATATATCCAACAGATTAGCATAAACTCTGCACAACCCTTTCAGAACAACATCTGGGGATTTTTTGACAGTTGAAAATAGAATATATAACATGCAAATTGGGTGAATTGTACAAACGCAGTACAAGTAATTTTCCATAATAACAATGCGACATTTAATGATAAAATTGCTACAAGAGACACCCTATTCCTTATAATCTATAATACTAAAATTATAATTATACCAAAAATTTTCAAGCAATCGTAGAATTGGAAATTTCAAACAGGCCCCTGATAAAAATCTGCAAATTATATTATTACCCTGAGGCTTCTGCAGCAGCAGCACCACCCTTGTATTCTCTTTGCTCCTCTTTAGCAAACTCTTCAATTAACATGCGCTGCCTCTCTGTGAGGTTACTGCAATGGCAGAATCAAACAACATATTAAAAATTTTCAAAATCTTTTTATCTTAACTTTATTATTATTATTCTTATTATTATTAAAAATTTGCATACATACCACACTATTCTTATTTATTTACATATCTACCACCTAAACTTTCACATATATCTTCAAAACACTCAAATCTTTGAAATCAAATAAAAAAATACCATATCCCTAACTTTTTAGTAGTGAAAATAAATCTTTTAATGCAAAACTTTTTAACATAAAGGTGCTATAAAAGTAAATATTAAACTTTAAGTGTTAGAAATGTAAATCCATAAGAATTGTGCGGTATAAATGTAAATTTCCCTATTATTTTTGCTGAATTCAACAATTTTGAAATGCCATATCAACCGAAACTAATTGATACCCATAATTATTGAATATCTCAATTGTTTTCCAAAGAGGCTCGGAAGGAAAGAAGAGTAAAACAAGAGCTTACGCAGGTATTGTGACGTTAAAATGAACGTATTGGTCTCCATAGAATGTTGAGTTCCTCGTCTTCATTCCTAAACAAAAAACAAAATAAAGTTGATGTCTTTGATGGAAAATAGCATATGCTCATGCAGCAATAAATGGCGATTCAGTATGACAAATGTGGAGCGAAGCAAACAAATTTGCATTGTCTTTATTCCAATTGTTATGTATTTACATATCTAACACCTAACTTTTACTTTCTTATATTTATACCACCCAAATCATTCATATCACAAATAAAAATATCACCATTTTGATATTTAAAAAGTGAAATACATATTTTCATGCACAGATAAGGTGGCATATATATGTAAAGATTAATGTTGTGTTAGATATGTAAATACGTAGGAATTGAGTGGTGTAAATCTTCCGTTTGTTTATGCGTCCATAGGTTAATATGTAGGGGGGGGTTGAGAAAATAGAACATTACCTTTCCCTTTTAAAACAACTTTCTGACCTGGTTGAGTGCCTGGTCNCCCTAACCCAAATAAAATCAAAAATAATATATAATCAGTTAGTTAATCAGTTTTTTTTTTACTCATCTTGACATAAATCTTAAGATTATAACATTTACAACAATCGAATTTGAGGTGGTATTCGTTCAAAACAAGTTTTTTTTTTTTTTATTTCGATATTAATGTTAAGTCAATTATTTCTAAGAAATATTAAGTGCCATTAAAAATTATTTTANTCCTAACCCAAATAAAATAAAAAATAATATATGATCAGTTAATCAGTTTTTTAAACTTCTCTTAGACATAAATCTTAAGATTATAACATTTATAACAATCGAATTTGAGGTGGTATTCGTTCAAAACAAGTTTTTTTTTATTTTTTTATTTCGATATTAATGTTAAGTCAATTATTTCTAAGAAATATTAAGTGCCATTAAAAATTATTTTAGAGGCTACCTTAACAAACTTTGCTAATTTTTAAAACTCGGACCGACCACCCATTTTGATATGTTCAACTGTGAACCGATTATTTAATTGATTTGATTCAGACTCATAACTATTTATGCATAGAATCAAATTTAAACTGACCAGAATTACAATTAAAACTGGTCCGAATTTTAAAATAATCAATCCGTTCTAATATTATTCAATTTTAATATTTTAATTTTAACTGATAATAAAACATTTAAATTAATATATATATATAATATATATCCAACAGATTAGCATAAACTCTGCACAACCCTTTCAGAACAACATCTGGGGATTTTTTGACAGTTGAAAATAGAATATATAACATGCAAATTGGGTGAATTGTACAAACGCAGTACAAGTAATTTTCCANTTACATCTCTAACAACTAGAATTTAATTTTTACATGCATAACACCTAACACATTTACCTATGAATGAAAAGATGTATTTCACTTTTTAAAAGTTACAATGATGGCATTTTTTATGTGACAAGAAAATTTTGGGTGGTATAAATGTATAAAGTAAAATTTAGGTGTTAGATATGTAAATACATAAAAATTGGGTGATAGGTATGTAAATGTCCCAAAATATTTATACCTTTACGGTTTTCCCAGAACCACCACACTTTGAACACGTTGTTTGCATTCTAAAGGGGCCACTTTGCANAGAAAAAGGCACTGTAAAATCGAGATAATGATCGTACACACCAGGCATGACATCCAGTTTTACTGATTTCGTTCCCCTGAAAACTTTATTGCCCTTGCATGATTGGCAAAAGTTCTACCAACAAAAATAGAAAAACGAAGAATTTGGAATTACATAATTATTCTTCGAGAATACATGCTAGCCAAATCAGAAATTTATGAACAAAAAATATTGGAAGATTTACATACATGCCACTTAAACCCTCGATGCTTACATCTCTAACAACTAGAATTTAATTTTTACATGCATAACACCTAACACATTTACCTATGAATGAAAAGATGTATTTCACTTTTTAAAAGTTACAATGATGGCATTTTTTATGTGACATGAAAATTTTGGGTGGTATAAATGTATAAAGTAAAATTTAGGTGTTAAATATGTAAATACATAAAAATTGGGTGGTATGTATGTAAATGTCCCAAAATATTTATACCTTCACGGTTTTCCCAGAACCACCACACTTTGAACACGTTGTTTGCATTCTAAAGGGGCCACTTTGCATGAATATCTGTTGCAATGTCAAAAACAAAGGAAAATTAGTAAAAAAAATTACAAAAAAATCTTATACCAATGTTCCAAGGCAAAGACTGTTCGTGTTTTAGTATCTGACCATTCCCATGCCTTTGCAAGTTCTGCAGGTCTCGGGCTTGGTACCAGGGGGTACACCACTGCCACCTACATATACAAGGGACAACAATATTAATTAGTTGGTTGAGAATTCAACAATTAAGGGGTCGTTTTTCTGTTTTTCAGTTTCTCTTTTTGTTTTTATTTTGGGTTCTTTCTGTTTTAAAGCAAAACATGTTTACCTGATTGATTCTAGTACTGTTGTTTTCAAGAACACTAAAAACACCTATTTTATTTTTAGAAATAAAAAATTAAAACCTGTACAAAACACACTACACAAATATGTTTATAAAAACCAAAGAAAAACGAAAAACAAAATTGATCCGAAACAAGTCCTAAGTTAACCTANTTTCGTTGAGAATTCAACAATTAAGGGGATGTTTTTCTGTTTTTCAGTTTCTCTTTTTCTTTTTATTTTGGGTTCATTCTGTTTTAAAGCAAAACATGTTTACCTGATTGATTCTAGTACTGTCGTTTTCAAGAACACTAAAAACACCTAATTTAGTTTTAGAAATAAAAAATTAAAACATGTACAAAACACACTAGACAAATATGTTTATAAAAACCAAAGAAAAAATGAAAAACAAAATTGATCCGAAACAAGTCCTAAGTGAACCTACTTTTTTCATAAAGCACATGAAACTTTTCTAGAGAACAACTATCGTACCGCAAGCCTCACAAGGGATGGAAGTTTGAAATGTCAACGTCTTATTGCACCCATGANTTTAAAGCCTCCGATGCTTACATCTCTAACAACTAGAATTTAATTTTTACATGCATAACACCCAACACATTTACCTATGAATGAAAAGATGTATTTCACTTTTTTAAGTTACAATGATGGCATTTTTTATGTGACATAAAAATTTTGGGTGGTATAAATGTATAAAGTAAAATTTAGGTGTTAGATATGTAAATACATAAAAATTGGGTGGTATGTATGTAAATGACCCAAAATATTCATACCTTTACGGTTTTCCCAGAACCACCACACTTTGAACACGTTGTTTGCATTCTAAAGGGGCCACTTTGCATGAATATCTGTTGCAATGTCAAAAACAAAGGAAAATTATTAAAAAAAATTACAAAAAAAATCGTATACCAATGTTCCAAGGCAAAGACTGTTCGTATTTTAGTATCTGACCATTCCCATGCCTTTGCAAGTTCTACACGTCTCGGGCTTGGTACCAGGGGGTACACCACTGCCGCCTACATATACAAGGGACAACAATATTAATTAGTTGGTTGAGAATTCAACAATAAGTGGTCGTTTTTCTGTTTTTCAGTTTCTCTTTTTGTTTTTATTTTGGGTTCTTTCTGTTTTAAAGCAAAACATGTTTACCTGATTGATTCTAGTACTGTTGTTTTCAAGAACATTAAAAACACTTAATTTATTTTTAGAAATAAAAAATTAAAACCTATACAAAGCGCACTAGACAAATATGTTTATAAAAACCAAAGAAAAACGAAAAACAAAATTGATCCGAAACAAGTCCTAAGTTAACCTACTTTTTTCATAAAGCAGATGAAACTTTTCTAAAGAACAACTATCGTACCGCAAGCTTCACAAGGGATGGAAGTTTGAAATGTCAACGTCTTATTGCACCCATGAACGGCCTCCATGAAAGATATCTCAAGAGATACCTACATAAAAGGAAATAAATTAATTCAAATGTCACAGCTAAGAGATGGATTCAAATAGATAGCAAGCTTAACAACTTATTCTTGAAGAAGAACTCACCTTGACATCTTGTCCGCCAAATTCTCTCTCTCTGAAAATGTTCTTGAAGAACTGTAAGCCAAGCAAGAAAAGGAGGCAAGTTAAGAATGGAGGCTTTAAGATAAACATATAAGTACATTTCAAATTATCATCTGAATTGAAAACCCGTCTTTTATAAAGCTACGAGGTGATCTTACCTACCATAGTCATATGCGAAAATGTTTTAAGGTGTGGAAGTTCATTCCCATTATACGCTCTCCTTTAACAGTGACATCAATAATCCTAATGCTTAAAAAGCCCTTGCTGGCCGCTGCCCATCAGTTCCCCATTCCAATGATACGAGGGAAGAAATGGCATTATCTTTTCGGGATACAATTAGGAAAAAAGATAAAAAATTATACTCCCCATTTTGACTTGTCACTTGGGGAAAACGAACAAAAGTGGTTGGATGGTCTCCATTCGTGTCCAAAAGTAAAGATTGTCATTGCATCTTCCACCTTCCACAATGTTTTCATTTGTTATTGCAACAAAGTAGCATAAGATCTCCTTTCATGAGTGTATATAAAAGGTTATTTCCATTTTCCTTTCATAAGTTAGAACAGATAATTCCAAGAAAAAAATCAAAATGATCTCTTGACTATCTTTATGGGGGCACTATAAATGTGTTCGATTTAGTCATTTGGCTCCTTAAATATGAACAAAAATAGTTTCTCTCGTCAATCATTTTGGATCAAATTTTAAAAATTAGGGTACAACTATTATGACTTGAAATCAATGACCTCTTTACAGATTAACATTCAAATCCATATGACACCATCGGCCTAATTGTGAGTTTATAAAATTATTCTTTAAGCCTTAGTGATATCAACTTATCACACAAAATTCTCAAGATAATTCTCCATCTTGACCATCTAAATTTAACCCTACAAATTATATCCCAATATATATCTCCATTTCTAACTTATATAATCCAAGCTATTTAAATATATTACGTTTAGATATCATCTCATCTTTTGATAATATCAAATGATCATTGTTTATATTAAATTCACCAAATTACATATCATACCCCCAGTCTTTATTTAACTAAAGCCATATACCTTTTTTAGAAATCTCATCAATATGAACTATATCATTTTCAAAATGCATTCACCAAAGCACATTGATTTGAATATCCTTTGTAGGCATATCCATGAACATTACAAAAATAGGAATTCCATGTTAATTATTGAATCTAAACATGCAATAATTGAATACATTTTGGCCAATGCTCATATATCTATATATATCTATGTAAATATATCTATATATAATCATGTAAATATACATTGGCCACAAATTTTTGCCTTAAAGCATACCAAATTAATCCACATCCTACTTGATTGTATACCTTCTCATGATCAATAAAGAACATATGAAGATCATTTCTTCATTTTCTATACTTCTCCAATATCTATCTTCACAAAAATATCATTTTCATAGTGGGTCTTCACAATATTAAATCAAAAAGGTTCTATGAAATCAAATTGGTTCTATAAAATTGATGCAACACTTCCAAGCCAACATTCTATTACTCGCTCCAATAATTTTATTATATAACTCATAAGTTTAATTCCAATATAGTTGGTATGATCATGAACATTGTCATTGTTCTTAAAAATTAATATCAATTTTTTGTTGCTCCGATCATTTTACATCCTCTTGGTCTTCAAAATCATATCAAAAATAAATATTAACATAATTACAATAATATCTTTCATAACTCTCCAATTCTCAATATGCATCTTATCAGAATATGTCACCTAACATATTTCATCATCTCTTTTAGAGTCCCAACTTCATTTTTTTAAAATAATTTTTGTCAATATTACTAAATTGTCCATTATTCTCCTCCAAAATAATTTCTTCCTTAATTACTTGAAGTAGCATTTTCATAGTTTCTTCGTGTGTTCATCTTATTTTCTTTTATTTTTGTCTCTATCTTTAATTAAGGAGTCATTACCTTTACTTTTAAAGAAACTAGATCAAAATCTTGAGATTTTTTATTCGTTAAATTAGCTATTCTATATTTCTTAATTTTCCATTACCCCATACCAAGCTTACTATATAAATCATTAAATTATAATTTTTTTATTTAGAAGATGTAATTTTATGCTTCCTCAATACCCTATTTGTAAAATTTTTTATTTCATATAATCATTATAAGCCTCGATGATATCTAATTTAAAGAACTTTTTTAAATCACATTTTTCCTAAAATAACAATTTTACCTCCTCGTTCCACCATTGAGTCTCCTTATCAGGGAATTATACATGCCTATGAGGAAAACAAAACCAAGTTGCTGATGAATTTTTCATGCAATTTGCCACCAAGATACTCGGTCACGTCTCCTCTAATTATGATCCTCTAGCCCTAAACTATAATATAGGAGAGAGAATATTAGGATTTTTTAANCTGCCTCTCTGTGAGGTTACTGCAATGGCAGAATCAAACAACATATTAAAAATGTTCAAAATCTTTTTATCTTAACTTTATTATTATTAAAAATTTACATACATACCACACTATTCTTATATATTTACATATCTACCACCTAAACTTTCACATCTATGTACATAACACTCAAATCTTTGAAATCAAATAAAAAATACCATATCCCAAACTTTTTAGTAGTGAAAATAAATCTTTTAATGCAAAACTTTTTAACATAAAGGTGCTATAAAAGTAAATATTCAACTTTAAGTGTTAGAAATGTAAATCCATAAGAATTGTGCGGTATAAACGTAAATTTCCCTATTATTTTTGCTGAATTCAATAATTTTGAAATGCCATATCAACCGAAACTAATTGATACCCATAATTATTGAATATCTCAATTGTTTTCCGAAGAGGCTCGGAAGGAAAGAGGAGTAAAACAAGAGCTTACGCAGGTATTGTAACGTTAAAATGAACGTATTGGTCTCCATAGAATGTTGAGTTTCTCGTCTTCATTCCTAAACAAAAAACAAAATAAAGTTGATGTCTTTGATGGAAAATTGCATATGCTCATGCAGCAATAAATGGCGATTCAGTATGACAAATGTGGAGCGAAGCAAACAAATTTGCATTGTCTTTATTCCAATTGTTATGTATTTACATATCTAACACCTAACTTTTACTTTCTTATATTTATACCACCCAAATCATTCATATCACAAATAAAAATATCACAATTTTGATATTTAAAAAGTGAAATACACATTTTCATGCATAGATAAGGTGGCATATATATGTAAAGATTAATGTTGTGTTAGATATGTAAATACATAGGAATTGAGTGGTGTAAATCTTCCGTTTGTTTATGAGTCCATAGGTTAATATGTAGGGGGGGTTGAGAAAATAGAACATTACCTTTCCCTTTTAAAACAACTTTCTGACCTGGTTGAGTGCCTGGTCNTTCATCATGAAAAATTGAAAACATGTTGGCTAACAGAAAAATCAAAGAAGAGGGACTTTTACCCTCATCATTTCACAAGCAAGGTGAGTAATGGTCGTAACCCTATATTCTGCTTTAGCGCAAGATTTGGCCACNTGGTTCATGCTTCATTTACAAATTCCTTTTGTGAGACTGCTAGAAGTAAAATTTAAGTGTTGGATATGTAAATACATAGGAATTTGGTGGTATGAGTGTAAAAGTGAAAATTTTGATGTGAGATATGTAAATCCATAAGAATTGAGTGTTATATATGTAAATGCTCATTTTTTATGTGTTGGTTTAGTATATATTTTTTCCCTGATATAAATCTGAAATCCTCAAATATCCACTTACCTGATGGGCAGTTTGTAGATGACATGAAAAATTCAGCGAGGATTGGTGCATATTTGTTTGAAGAATTGTAGATGTGTAGCTTTAATGTTAATAGGTTTGTAGATAGACTCCCTTGAGCGGGGAGCATATATTTTTTTCTTTGAACTGTTATGTAGTGATTTTTGGATTTTAGTATATTGAATATGTTCCATTATATTACTGTTGCGAACAGCTCCACTGTACGTGGCCAAAATGATTTTTTTTCATAAGCAGTTGCAAATCAGCTATTCTCAAACCATAGAAACCAAACAGCGCAAAAGTTTATTAAGTTCAGGGGCAAAATGGTCATTTATCCAGAAACAACTGCTAATCAGCTATTTTCCACACGCACAAACCAAACAATCATCCAGTTTATTCGGTTCAGCTGTTCATCAGCAGATTATCAGAATCAGCTGTTTATCAGCAAAAACTGGATAAACTGCAGCTCCCCCAAACAGACCCTTAGTGACCAATTACACAACCGTAGCATATATGATGGAGTAACATAGAAATAGACATGATACTCTAATTATATGGCTTTTACAAATTTGTTGAACCCTCTTGTTACTTAGTATGAACTTCTATTTGCCTTGATTTTAAGGTCTATTTTTTACTTATCACCCATTTGTAGGATGAAAAATGGCACATTTCAAGATCAATTCCTGCCTTGAGTACATGCTCATACAATAAGAAAGTGGGTGAGATATCTAATTAATGTATTTCCATTTAAGCTAAGCAGAAAACCAAATACATAAAATATTCAATGTTCCAATTTATTCTTCACAATAAATAAAGTGAGCAAATCTAGAATTCTATTTTTGCTTCTTTATAATACATGTTTCACCGAACATCACTTTCTTTTATATGATTTGAAGTAAAATCAATTCACTGTAAAATCAATTCAATGTAACACTCAGCTTCCGAGTAGACATTGATTGGTAGTGGCGGACAGCATAGCAGTTTAGTGGCCATGGCAGTAACAAAAGCTGTGGACAGTGGCTGGCGATTGACGACGACAGCGCGCATTGACTAGCGGGCAGGTTGGGGNTTAGGATTTTTTAATATTATCAAGAATAATTTGACTTTTAAGTAAAAGAAAGCAAGTTCAAGTTTAGTTGTTGATGCAATAAGAAGCACTTAGGTGAAAGATAGCTATTCTTTTTTATCTTCAATCACTCATATTTGGCTTTTTTTTTTCATTCAAAAAAATCTTCAGCATTCAATCATATTAATTATAGTTTTTATTGTCTTTCTTTTATTAGCTAACATGCCATAACAAATGAATATTTCAACAAATTATATTTTATTTTACATACTTTTCTTAGAGATTAACAGACTAAAAAATCGTCCAAGAATCTTGCTTAACCACGATCATACTGTCAAATGAGACAAGCCTTGCACCTAGGACGATCGATCAATTCTGTTGTTGACTCGAATTCTTTGGGAACGAAGAATATTAATAGCAGACTAATAGAATAGAATCATTGAGTGCTATAATCTGATGGACAGACCTAGTGATAGGAAGAGAGAGTAGCTCACAACTTGCAACTGGCAAGTGATCGATTGGGAATTAATTAAGTGCCCTATCAAAAAAACTTGCTTACAAAAATAATAGATCTCCAAATTAATTTAGGGCCTATTTGGGGCAGCTTAAAACTGCGGCGGCGTTTTTGAAAAAGTCGCCTTTGTGTTTGATTCACACGTTTTGCTTGTGTTGGCGAAAAACACCGAGTTACAGCGTTCTATTATTCCTATTAGACGCGGATCTCGGGTACAACCCCGCGATCAAGCATTCAACCGAAACATGTATGCCCCTGCCCTCAAACCCGATCCTCCTAGGGCTCTGCCAAAGGAATCCGCTGCTCTCTGTCGAAGGAAGTCGATGCTAATCCATGCTGAAGAAATCCGAAGAAAGCCACTGCCGAAGGAAGACGCTCCTACCTCTCCGCTGCTCATCCCAGCCAAAGGAAGCCGCTGCTCATCCCAGCCGAAGGAAGTCGCTGCTCTCAGCCGAAGGAAGCCGATGCTAATCCCTGTCGAAGGAATCCGAAGGAAGACGCTCCTACCTCTCCGCTGCTCATCTCTGTCGAAGGAAGCCACTGCTCTCTGCCGAAGGAAGCCGATGCTAATCCCTGCCGAAGGAAACCGAAGGAAGCCGCTGCCGAAGAAAGCCGCTCCTACTTCTTCGATGCTCATCCCTGCCGAAGGAATCCGAAGGAAGCTACTGTCGATGCTTTATTGCAGTAAAATTTCCTTATTTAAGTTTAAACTTGAGCGATTTACCTCTGATTCTTTTTGGTTCATGCTTCATTTACAAATTCCTTTTGTGAGACTGCTGGAAGTAAAATTTAAGTGTTAGATATGTAAATACATAGGAATTTGGTGTTATGAGTGTAAAAATTAAAGTTTTGATGTGAGATATGTAAATCCATAAGAATTGAGTGCTATGTATGTAAATGCTCCTTCTTTTATGCGTTGGTTTAATATATATTTTTCCCTGATATAAATCTGAAATCCTCAAATATCCTCTTACATGATGGGTAGTTTGTAGATTGCATGAAAANACTATGTATGTAAATGCTCCTTCTTTTATGCGTTGGTTTAATATATAATTTTCCCTGATATAAATCTGAAATCCTCAAATATCCTCTTACATGATGGGTAGTTTGTAGATTGCATGAAAAATTCAGCGAGGATTGGTGCATATTTGTTTGAAGAATTGTAGATGTGTAGCTTTAATGTTAATAGGTTTGTAGATAGACTCCCTTGAGCGGGGAGTATATCTTTTTTTTCTTTGAACTGTTATGTAGTGTTTTTTGAATTTTAGTATATTGAATGTGTTCCATTATATTACTGTTGCGAAGAGCTCCACTATACGTGGCCAAAATGGTATTTTTTCCATAACAGCTGCAAATCAACTGTTCTCAAACCGCCAGCTGTTCTCAAACCGCCAGCTGTTCTCAAACCGCCAGCTGTTCTCAAACCACAGAAACCAAACACCGTAACAGTTTATTCAGTTCAGAGGTAAAATAGTCATTTATCCAGAAACAACTGCAAANCAGCTCCACTATACGTGGCCAAAATGGTATTTTTTCCATAACAGCTGCAAATCAGCTGTTCTCAAACTGCCAGCTGTTCTCAAACCGCAGAAACCAAACACCGTAACAGTTTATTCAGTTCAGAGGTAAAATAGTCATTTATCCAGAAACAACTGCAAATCAGCTGTTTTCCAAAAGCACAAACCAAACAACCAGCTAGTTTATTCGGATCAGCTGTTCATCAGCAAATTATCAGGATCAGTTACTTATCAACAGAAGCTCGATAAGCTGCAGCTGCCCCAAACAGACCCTCAGTGACCAATTACACAACCGTCGCATATATGATGGAGTAACATAGAAATAGACATGATACTCTAATTATATGGCTTTTACAAATTTGTTGAATCCTGTTGTGACTTAGTATGAACTTCTATTTGCCTTGATTTTAAGGTCTATTTTTTACTTATCGCCCGTTTGTAGGATAAAAAATGACACATTTCAAGATCAATTCCTGCCTTGAGTACACACTCATACAATGAGAAAGTGGGTAAGATATCTAATTAATGTATTTCCATTCAAGTTAAGCAGAAAACCAAATACATAAAATATTAAATGTTCCATTTTATTCTTCACAATAAATAAAGTGAGCAAATCTAGAATTCTAATTTTGCTTCTTTATAATACATGTTTCGCCGAACATCACTTTCTTTTATATGATTTGAAGTAAAATCAATTCACTGTAAAATCAGTTCAATGTAACGCTCAACTGCCGAGTAGATATTGATTGGCAGTGGCGGACAACATAGCAGTTTAGTGGCAATGGCAGTAACAAAAGCTGTGGACAGTGGCTGGCGACTGACGACGACAGCGAGCAGTGACTAGCGGGCAGTTTGGGGGCGGTAGGCGGCCGATGGCAGGTAGTGGTGGTGACTTGTTTTGAATTCACCCAAATTGAACTAAAAAATGGTTTTCATATCAAATTTTACGATGCATTTCTTTTTCATCTAACCAAATGCTGATTTTTTTTCAATCCCTGCATTCCTTCTGCATTATCAATCAAAATAAATAGCCCCTGAATAAGTAATCCAGCTTCCCACTATCATATCTGAACTTTTTTAGGGTCCAGACAAAGGAGTTGCTAGCCTAGCAAGCCGGATTTTCCCATCATGAAGGTATTAAAAAGCATCACTGTATAATAGAGGAGTGAACAATATCCTACAAAAAAATCAAGCATAAAACACTCACTAAAATTAAAAATGTTTCTCTACTGACAATTCCTATGTTAACACACACCATCAGATTAGAGCATATATATCAATTATTTCTAAGTTATTACACAAATATGAAAACTGAGGAGCTCTAAGAATCTTAAGTAAATATATAAGTTATTTATTCCTCACAAGTAATATAAGGAGTCATGGTCTTCTTTGATAAAGCAATATCCCTGATAAAATAATAGTCAACTTCAATGTACCTAATTCTTTCATATAGTAATGGTCGTATCCCAATATTCTGCTTTAGCGCAAGATTTGGCCACAGCTATTTGCTCCTCACTCCTTCAGGCGATAAGATTGTTACAAATAAATATACAATATATTGCCTTTTTATCTTCAAAATATTCAATATAATTAGCATCTACATAAGCTATGACTCTCAGCTCATCATTTCCTTAAAAGACTGGTCCTTTACTAAAGAGTTTTTTTGACATATTTTAGAGTTGTCAAGATAACTTCCCAAAGCTTTTTCTTTAGATTTTGCATGCGTTGACCAACCACACCAACAACAAGTACCATATAGAATCATTTGATAATTAGATATATAAAGTCTCCTGACAAATTAAGAGTTTGAAAAGCTAGCTTATATAATATTATGATAGCCTAAGGCCTGGTGAAAATACCATTAGCAAGAAAAATAAATTGTAAGAATTAAAGAAAGTTATATTACTACCTAACAACAATTTCAAACTGAACTTCAACCAGAAATTCTCTCCATGCAAGTTAAGCGTAATAAATAAATCACACTCAATGTTAAATGCTTGATAAGCAATGGAAAAGGTATGGCAAAAAAGCTGCACAGGATACTCATCAATGATAAGAATAGAATACAAGGACTGTCATGGGAATTCACATACATCATTCATTCCACCGCCGGAAAAGAAGTCATCAAATGGGCTCCCAAATCCAGCACCTCCAAACGGCCCACCAGGACCTCCTCCAGAGGCAGCTTGCTCAAATGCATCAGGACCAACCTGGTCAAGTTTCCCTTAAATACATCAGCAACCAAAAAAATAAACAATATTGAATAGTCAAGTTAATCAAAGAATGATGAAAGAATAGCGACAATAAGATCTTATCATAAAGTGGCAATCATAAGGAGGTGAATGAGCACGAGGGATGAAACAGACATGAATAAAACTTTGTGGAACACGAAAAGAGATGGGAGAAAAGCAGCAGAAAGGAAAAAAAGTACAGTAAATTCAATGAGAAATAGAGCAATTTCATGGTGGATTCAAGAGTGATGATTTACATGGAGTCATTTGTAACAATGAAAGAGTTTTAGAATATGATTGAACCATACAATTATAATTCAAATCCTTGATGTCCATATATTAAAAATAATTTAATCATCTCAAGTGATGGATCTATACATCTCTGAGCATAACAGGTTTTCGCTAAAGTTAACATCAATAACCATGACTAGAATGCATAATGACAATTTCCACAACTTAAATGTATATCTCAAAATAAATCAATCAGAAAAATTCTCAATGCTGCACCAAGCAAATGACCGTATATTGTAGAAGGCAAGTAGCATTATATAGAGGCAGTCCAGAAATAATAAGACAATTAAGTGTTTCACCATGTCCTATTACTTTCACATGGATCATTACAAACTCATTTTTATGATAGGTAAAAAAAAATTCTCAGAAATCAAATTCCTTAAATTAAAAAAAACTATTTTCAGAACATATTATGAAGACGGTCTCATCATGGTTAAATAATAAGAAGTAAATGAAATAACAAAGACCAATACCTGATCATAAAGTGATCGCTTTTCATCATCTTTTAGGACCTGCAAAGCAAAATAAGAATGCATTTTCAACTTAATTAATCAAATATTGAGGTAATTAAATTCAGATATGAACAGTTCTCAACTTCACAATCTGAAAAACACTGTTACATTACCTCATAAGCTCGTTGAACCTCTTGAAATTTCTTTTCAGCGTCAGGATCCTCTTTATTTGTATCGGGATGAAGCTTCTTTGCAAGCTGGATTAAGAGTAAGTTTATCAGCTAAAAAGGAAGTATACCAGAATATAAACTCATTTATTAGGTGTTGAAAACATTACTATGTAAAACAATTGGAAAGGTGGGTAGATTACTAGCAAGAAAAGGCATATCTCCATATTCAGGAGCTAAAATTCAATATCTCAACAAAAAATTTTCCCTATGTACATACAGTTTCAACATAACAGCTATCCACAAGGACAATCTATATTTACAATTGTACTTGTAACTAAAAAATAGTCAAATGAACTGCATAAATTGTATTATTATATTACAGGCTATAGCATAAGAACCAAGATAATATAAGAAGAAATATGTGTCTCAATGAAAGTAGTCACGTTTCAAACATGACTCTAAACATCAGGACTCAGATTGAACTCATTGTTATTAAAATTAAAAGGAGAATAAAAAAGGCATTTGATCAGAGTGAACCTTTAATCTGATTGTGTGGTGAGTAGATCAACACATATCATATTAAATAGGATTAACAAGGAACTCCAAGGGAACCACCCCTTAATTACTCTGGTTTTCAAGAGTTACGAGAACTAGCTGGATAAAATTAATCCAGAATTAAATTGGCATAAGGTTTAACCGATTAGAACCCAAAGCACAGACAAAATCACAGATCTTTAATGACAACAAGGCCTGCATAAGTAGCTCTATAAGAAGCTTTTAATACTTAGCTTTTTTCAAAACTTAAAATAGTTGCAAGATGGTTTAATGCATGAGGGGCTGAGTAAGAATTAAATGATTGAAGTTCTTGGCCTTCTAAATCTATGAAATCCTAACATTAAAAACACCTCGGATGGGTTCATGATTTGAAAGCGAAGAATTCATTTCACAAGAAAAGGGGAAGTTTTTCATCTTCCAGCTGCGAGATTAATGAAAGGGAATCAAAGTAAGTAACAAAAAAAGAATGAAACAACTATATAATTTTGAAGAATGCCTGCAGCTATAAAATGGATTTTTTTTTTTTTATGAAATTGCGCACTGAGAATTTCCACACTCCAAAACAGTTGAACATTAACTAACTAAAGAAAAAATGTATCTATGACCAACTGAAAAACTTAATTGATTAGTAAAACATTCATGGGAATGTATGAATCCCATAAAAATAAAGAAACCGCTGTGATCCCATAAGCCCCTCACATTCAAAATGTAGCCCTTAAGAGTAACAACATTTTTAGTAACAATATTTTTAATCAAATGGATAATGAAAATGTGGCTTATATATGATGTTGACAATCATCCTACTTCATAATACATTATTATACACTTATAATCAACCAATTGGCATTGCTTGCATTTGCAAACCAAGCTTCCATGATTTGTTCTTTATTTAGGGAAATTTACACACAAAGCTCTCGATTCTTAGGTATTTACATATCTCACATCTAGAATCTCATATTTACATACATAGCAATTTGGTGCTTTAATTTCTACATGAGGCAGGGTGAATTTTCATGTTTAGGTTCAGTCTTAAGCAACGAAAATACATTTCATTTGTTTCAATTTTATTGAGAGAGGGAGAGGGAGCGGGAGAGGTTACTAATACTACAAAATCTCAAACAAAGCGTAATCGCATTATTGTTGAGATCATTGAAGATTGATAGTTTAATGAAAAATTCTAATTCATTAAACACTTCAAACTCACCCCATAGTACGCCTTCTTAATATCTGAAGAACNTTTTTTCCCTATGTACATACAGTTTCAACATAAAAGCTATCCACAAGGACAAACTATAATTACAATTGTACTTGTAACTAAAAAATAGTCAAATGAACTGCATAAATTGTATTATTATATTACAGGCTATAGCATCCGAACCAAGATAATACAAGAAAAAATATGTGTCTCGATGAAAGTAGTCACGGTTCAAACATGACTCTAAAAATCAGGACTCAGGTTGAACTCATTGTTATTAAAATTAAAAGGAGAATAAAAAAGGCATTTGATCAGAGTGGACCTTTAATCTGATTGTGTGGTGAGTAGATCAACACATATCATATTAAATAGGATTAACAAGGAGCTCCAAGGGAACCACCCCTTAATTACTCTGGTTTTCAAGATTTACGGAACTAGCTGGATAAAATTAATCCAGAATTAAATTGGCATTAGGTTTAACCGATTAGAACCCAATACACAGACAAAATCACANTTTACGGAACTAGCTGATAAAATTAATCCAGAATTAAATTGGCATTAGGTTTAACCGATTAGAACCCAATACACAGACAAAATCACAGATCTTTAATAACAACAACGCCTACATAAGTAGCTCTATAAGAAGCTTTTAATACTTGGCTTCTTTCAAAACTTAAAATAGTTGCAAGATGGTTTAATGCATGAGGGACTGAGTAAGAATTAAATGATTGAAGTTCTTGGACTTCTAAATCTATGAAATCCTAACATTAAAAACACCTCGGATGGGTTCATGATTTGAAAGCGAAGAATTCATTTCACAAGAAAAGGGGAAGTTTTTCATCTTCCAGGCTGGGAGATTAATGAAAGGGAATCAAAGTACGTAACAAAAAAAGAATGAAACAACTATATAATTTTGAAGAATGCCTGCAGCTATAAAATGGAATTTCTTTTATGAAATTGCGCACTGAGAATTTCCACTCTCCAAAACAGTTGAACATTAACTAACTAAAGAAAAATGTACCTATGACCAACTGAAAAACTTAATTGATTAGTAAAACATTCATGGGAATGTATGAATCCCATAAAAATAAAGAAACCGCTGTGATCCCATAAGCCCCTCACATTCAAAATGTAGCCCTTAAGAGTAACAACATTTTTAGTAACAATATTTTTAATCAGATGGATTATGAAAATGTGCCTTATATATGATGTTGACGATCATCCTACCTCATAATACATTATTATACACTTATAATCAACCAACTGGCATTGCTTGCATTTGCAAACCAAGCTTCCATGATTTGTTCTTTATTTAGGGAAATTTACACACAAAGCANAATCATCCTACCTCATAATACATTATTATACACTTATAATCAACCAACTGGCATTGCTTGCATGTGCAAACCAAGCTTCCATGATTTGTTCTTTATTTAGGGAAAGTTACACACAAAGCACGCGATTCTTAGGTATTTACATATCTCACATCTAGAATCTCATACTTACATACATAGCAATTTGGTGCTTTAATTTCTACATGAGGCAGGGTGAGGTTTCGTGTTTAGGTTCAGTCTTAAGCAACGAAAATACATTTCATTTGTTTCAATTTTATTGAGAGAGGGAGAGGGAGAGGTTACTAATACTACAAAATCTCAAGCGTAATCACATTATTGTTGAGGTCATTGAAGATTGATAGATTAATGAAAAATTCTAATTCATTAAACACTTCAAACTCACCCCATAGTACGCCTTCTTAATATCTGAAGAACTTGCACCCTTACTCACTCCAAGAACGTCATAATAATCTCTAGCGGACATTGATTTAGTCCCTACACATCATTAGAATCAACATAAGCATTAATTTATTCATCATATCAAAGCAAGTAGGCCGCTAAGAACAAAGGAAATTTGACAAAACTGAAGGAACAAAATTAAAATAAAAGTAAATATTCAAACAGGACATACCATGAAAATGCCTCATTTGGGAGCAATTATTAAAAAGACTAGCTCCCCAATTGCCAATGGCCGACTTACCTGAATCAAACCACAAATTCCAAGATTAACTGCAGCAGTTTAGCAGGATAAAAAACAATGTGTAGTAATAAACAAACAATTGCTTTTAGTATTATTATATTGGGTCAAAACGAAGCCAATGAAGCGGAATTAAGCTCGTATAATTCAATGGGAGGGTTTTACATTCACAAATTAGATGATACAATCTGTCCACATTCTCAGAAAATTAACTTGCAGATACCCCAAAAATAAACAATCATAAAAGGGGAAAGGAATTAAGGGACAAACCAGTTTTCTGATTCATATCAGCGAGAATCCTTGACGTGGTGCATATCCCCGCGACTTGCCACCGTGCTGAGGCCCATATCTGCATCGACCGTGAAGAGAATATAATGGATCCANTAAACAATGTGTAGTAATAAACAAACAATTGCTTTTAGTATTATTATATTGGTTCAAAACGAAGCCAATGAAGTGGAATTAAGCTCGTATAATTCCATGGGAGGGTTTTACATTCACAGACTAGATGATACAATCTGTCCACATTCTCAGAAAATTAACTTGCAGATACCCCAAAAATAAAAAAATCATAAAAAACAAACCAGTTTTCTGATTCATATCAGCGAGAATCCTTGACGTGGTACATATCCCCGCGACTTGCCACCGTGNGGGGAAAGGAATTAAGAGACAAACCAGTTTTCTGATTCATATCAGCGAGAATCCTTGACGTGGTACATATCCCCGCGACTTGCCACCGTGNAAACCAACAAAAACAAACAGAGAATACGAAAAGCTCACGGAAGCGGTGGCGTCGAAAGACTCGCCGGAGAGGATCGAACGAAGTGACCGGCGGGCCAAACAAACTGCCCGTTGAGCTCCGTGGAACCGCATGGTCAGAGAATTCGCTTGCGATCAGAGATAAAGTCTACTGGTTTCCCATTANGAACCAACCAAAACAAACAGAGAATACGAAAAGCTCACGGAAGCGGTGGTGTCGAAAGACTCGCCGGAGAGGATCGAACGAAGTGACCGGCGGGCCAAACAAACTGCCCGTTGAGCTCCGTGGAACCGCATGGTCAGAGAATTCGCTTGCGATCAGAGATAAAGTCTACTGGTTTCCCATTATTATTCGCGGGGAGGAGCTTTCTGGTTCTCAGAAACAGGGCAGCAGAGGAAGCTGAGATCGAGGTACGTGTTGGAGGTTTAGGGCAGGAAGAGTTTCTCAGGTCGCTTTGTGGTCTGGAAATTTCTAAATGGGCTTTTTCCTCGTTTAATGGGCCTAGGAGTACGAAGAAACATATTTATTCACCCAATGAAGCCCGCTTAAATATACTTATGGATCACATAAAATTTGTATTTAAATTTTCATTTATGATATGNGTTTTCCTCGTTTAATGGGCCTAGGAGTACGAAGAAACATATTTATTTACCCAATGAAGCCCGCTTAAATATACTTATGGATCACATAAAATTTGTATTTAAATTTTCATTTATGATATGCTAAATTATTTATTCAATGATCAATAAATATGATATATGATATCACATAAAATGAAAATTCTTTTTGAATTTATGAATTTAAAAATTATTGTATGAGATTAATCTTTTTAGATTGAGGTTTAAAACATTGTTTTTTTTTCATTTATTTTATTTTAGAAATTGTTAGAAAATAGAGGTATATTGATATAAATTTTGAATTTAATTCAAATACATTTAAAACTAATTATAACATTATGTATGTCATTATTTAATTTATTTATGAGGCATTTACATATATATAGCAAAAAAAATTAATGTATTTTCATATTTCACTCCTGAACTTTCATAATTACGCACATATCCCTCAAAATTTTAATGTTACATCAAAAAAATATAGAATTGTTATCTTTTTCTTAAGCGCGGGATTGTTAAATCAAAAATTAAAAATATTATTATTTAATGCCAATTTGTATATTAAATTTGAATTTTAAATAAAATTATTATATTTATTTACTTGATTTTTAATTACTCTAATTTAAATCTTATTATTTTTTAAACAAGGATATTGAACATTCAAATAAACACACAAACCTTTATATTGGGAGGAGTTTGAAAATAATNGCTTGATTTTTAATTACTCTAATTTAAATCTTATTGTTTTTTAAACAAGGATATTGAACATTCAAATAAACACACAAACCTTTATATTGGGAGGAATTTGAAAATAATTTGATTTACTTTATATTTATTTATTTATTTATTTATTTATCATCTTTGTTTTAACTTTGAGATTATTATATTATAGATGTCTAATCTTTGAGTAAATTTAGGATTTATTTGGAGCATTTTGTCACAGATAAAATGTCCCACATCGGCTAAGTGTAGGGTTGAAAAACAGTATTTAAGTATTGGGTTGCCCACCACCTCTAAGGGTTCTTTTGTGATGTGATAAGTGGTATCAGAGTAGATTACTGTCTGTCAGGTGTGTGGACTCTCCATGGTCCAGTGAGACTCTCGGTAGAGTCGATATGTGACATGGGGGCACGTGATTGGGTGGAGGAGAATGTCACGGATAAAATGTCTCACATCAGCTAGGTGTAGAGTCGAAAAACAGTATTTAAGTCTTGGGCTGCCCACCATCCTTAAGGGCTCTTTTGGGAGAGTGACAAGTTGCAGGAGTTTGAATAAATTGTATTCTTATTTATTTATAAACATAACATCTAAACATTCATATTCACATGTATACCACTTAAATCCTTAACATCCATTAAAAATATTACAATCTCAATCTCTTAATAAGTGAAATACTTCCCTTGATCATACGACATTTATTGGACATTTGAGTGCCTTAATGATGTCAAAATTAAGTGATCTTGGGCTCATTGAATTCATCTTGTTGAGCCGCTCGATTTAAATATAAACTTGTCATATTCGACAACCCTTTGATCTTTCAAATGTGTCCGGAAATCATTTAAGTGTAATTCAATGACTTGATCTGGGCTTGATTTGACTCGGATTGGGCTAGTTTTCTTATCATTAGGTCTGTCTCATCACGCCGGTCAGTTTGACTATAAGTTTTCTGAAATCAGAGCTCTGGAAAACTTTTTATCAAGATTTGAATGTTTCATGCTTAAAATATCGTCTCGAGATTCGCGTCATGCCTCGAGTCAANCTTCCCATTATTATTCGCGGGGAGGAGCTTTCTGGTTCTCAGAAACAGGGCAGCAGAAGAAGCTGAGATCGAGGTACGTGTTGGAGGTTTAGGGCAGGAAGAGTTCGTCAGGTCGCTTTGTGGTCTGGAAATTTCTAAATGGGCCTTTTCCTCGTTTAATGGGCCTAGGGGTACGAAGAAACATTTGTATTCACCTAATCAAGCCCGCTTTAATATACTTATGGATCACATAAAATTTGTATTTAAATTTTCATTTATGATATGCTAAATATTTTATTTAATGATCAATAAATATGATATATGATATCACATAAAATGTAAATTCTTTTTGAATTTATGAATTTAAAAAATATTGTATGAGATTAATCTTTTTATCTTCAAATTGTTAGAAAATAGAGGTATATTGATATAAATTTTGAATTTAATTCAAATACATTTAAAACTAATTATAACATTATGCATGTCATTATTTAATTTATTTATGAGGCATTTACATATATAGCAAAAAAAATTAATATATTTTCATATTTCACTCCTGAACTTCCATAATTACGCACATATCCCTTAAAATTTTAATATTACATCAAAAAAATATAGAACTGTTATCATTTTCTTAAACACGGGATTGTTAAAAAAAAATGAAAAATTTTATTATTTAATGCCAATTTGTATATTAAATTTGAATTTTAAATAAAGTTATTATATTTATTTACTTGATATTTAATTACTCTAATTTAAATCTTATTGTTTTTTAAACAAGGATATTGAACATTCAAATAAACACACAAACCTTTATATTGGGAGGAGTTTGAAAATAATTTGATTTACTTTATATTTATTTGTTTATTTATCATCTTTGTTTTAACTTTGAGATTATTATATTATAGATGTCTAATGTTTGAGTAAATTTAGGGTTTATTTAGAGCAGTTTGTCATGGACAAATAGCCCCACATCGGCTAAGTGTATGGCCGAAAATCAGTATTTAAGTCTTGGGCTCCCCACCACCCCTAAGGGCTTTTTTGGGAGAGTGACAAGTTGCAGTTGTTTGAATAAATTGTATTCTTATTTATTTTTAAACCCAACATCTAAACATTCATATTCACATGTATATCACTTAAATACTTATCATCCATTAAAAATATTGCGATCTCAATCTCTTAATAAGTGAAATACACCTCCCCATAGAATAGTTTTTGACAACAAAAATGTTATATGTGCAAATATCAAATATTAGGTGTTGACATATAAGTAGATAATAATTTTATGGTATGTATATAATTTCTCTTTTTTATTTACTTCGGATCTTCTCATTTATTTATATATTATTATCGAAAGACAATCTTTATTTATAATAGTGTTGATGCGTGCCAAAAAATTTGTGACGGTAGAGTAACAGATTATCGTCTTAGTGTACGGAAATTCTGTATACACTTAGATGAAAAATAAAAAAACATTGATTACTCCATAAGTTTTACATAGAAAGCCCGTAAAGATAAAAACTACGGGGTTTGACCCAGTTGCGAAAATCCACTTTTGATTGATGATTACATAAATCCCTTATCTCACAGACGTGAAATAATAACTATATTTTTCAAATTACGGCGTTGACTGACAATGTCTGGTTAGTGGTGATATATGACGGTTGGCGAAGGTTGGCAACGATCAGTGATGGACTTTGGCAAACGGCCGTGGTCGATTATGGAGGTCGGCAGTGTTCAACGACGATCGATGGTGATGTTGAACTACAACTTAGGCTCTCTCTCCAGACTTCATCCCCCTTCATGAGAGGGATAGGGCTTTATTTATAGTGTTCTGGGTGCAATTAATGCATAAATATAAATCATTTTGATAGAACGATCCGGATAACTTCCCTTAATCACACGACGTTTACTAGACATTTGAGTGTCTTAATGATGTCAGAATTGAGTGATCTTAGGCTCGTTGGATTCATCTTGTTGAGCCGCTCGATTCGAGTATAAACTTGTCATATTCGACAACCCTTTGACCTTTCAAATGTGTTCGGAAATCATTTAAGTGTAATTCAATGACTTGATCTGGCTTGATTTGACTCGGATTGGGCTAATTTTCATATCATTATGTTCGTTTCATCAAGTCGGTCAGTTTGACTATCAATGTGCTGAAATCAGTGCTATGGATGACTTTTTATCAAAATTTGAATGTTTCATGCTTAAAATATTGTTCTGAGATTCGTGTCATGCCTCGAGATTCGTGCCGGATGATGAAATTTTATTGGCGGCTTATCGAGTGTAACAAATGATAACTGTAAAGAGTGCATATTGTTTAAGAGAAAAGTATGTACAGTGTTATTGCAAGCACCTCACGTGAAGTAGTTTTGCTTAATATATGAAGATGTCAAGCACGACAACCGATCAATGTACGTAGTGTGGTACTCATAGATCAAGCACATGACAGTAATCAACATTCCTCTCTGACTTCTTCTGCCTGCATCCATGTTAACGAATACTTGTCGTCATCTACTAGCATCCATATGGATTGGTATCTTTCAGTATAATTCTTATACATTAATGAATTACTTAAATAAATCAATTTGATAAATATGAAAAAAAAGTAGCATATAATAATGTGAATATTAAAGGATTGACATCAAAACAAAATACAATAAACAATTAAAATGCATTATAAAGTACTACAATAATAACGCAGATTTAAATTACTACAATAAACAATAAAAACAAGTTGCATTATAAATGTTCATGACATCAAAAGGATTGAATATCTCAAATGTTTAGGCGATCATAAAAATGTCGAACATAAGGCAATCTGCTGTTAGCTGACATCTTCACAAAAATATCTCTACTAACTGAGTCTTCTATTAATTATGTTGCAAATAGATACAATTCGTCATCCTTATAAATTTCTCGTGACTCACTCAAAATTTATAGTGTCTCCTCTATAGTTGTTGAATGAGAAGCCTGATATTCTGCTTTGTAAGATACCAATTGAGAGAGTTCGTTTCTAAGAAAACTAGCACCATATTTTCTTCTATTGTCAACCGTCGGCTTCTTTGAAGGGAAAGTGGGCTCATATTTGTTATGCTCCAGGCTGGATAGTTCAGTGGAATCACCAGAAAGGGTTCCAAGATTTACAACATTGCCAGCAAACCTAGCCTCGCTTGGGCAATATGTAGTTTCCAGTTGCAACCACCCCCTCAAACATGCGGTCGAGCTTTTCCTCTTTCTCAGGCTCAATTCCAGAAATCTTAAATTTCTTTGCAGTAGGAACTACCTACAATGAAATAAAAAAAATCCAATTAGAAAAGATAGTAAAAACTAACAAAATATAGAAATAAAACTTACCGCAAGACTTCCAGACCATCACTCTTCTGGTGCATCAATTGTTGGTTTAACCGGATCCCAACCTAATCCCGTTGGGCCTCGTTTCAAGTCCTTCCAAATATTCCAATATTTCTTAAGCTGATCTCACTTATTATTCAACTGCATTCTATCATACTCTCTGCCTGTAATTTTCTTAAAATTTTTTATAATATTTTGCCACCCTTCTTTATTAAAAAAAATAGTTACCTTGTTTCCCATATCAATTTCCTTGAGGCAAAGATCGAAAAATATTATTTTCGTTTCTTTTTCCCCTAAAGTCAGTGGGGCAAACTCTTTGAACTTATTAGCCATTTGTTTTGCTACAACAAAACATATAAATATAACAATACTTAAAAAACAAAGTCACATTAAATGATAGGAACAATATAAAACTTTCATATTTCTCCACAAAAAACAAACAATCTTATCAAGAGACAAACAAAAACTCAAATCAAGCGTACAAAAAAGAAAACTCAGAACTTCCTAATCAAATTTTAGATAAAAGATTAGAAGCAACTAAATTGTTCATATGCATACAATCATATATATCTAACATTAGTTAGTATTGCAAATATGGAGTAGATCAAAATAAAAAAAAAATAAATAAATTATTATTATACTCATTCAAACTATCCCTTCATGTTATTGATTTATTTGCTAGTTAACCTAAAAAGTGCTTAAGGAGAGACCATATAATTAAAAAAATTTCGAAAATATTCTTCCTACTTCTCAAAGTAGTTTTTTCTTCACCTCCTCTTGTTCCTTAAAGGAAAGATCAACTACTTCTCCACTATTGATTGACATTATTTTTTTTAAAGAAAATACTTCCTCTAAATAAAAATGAGTGAAGAAAATTTTTTTAATAAGCATCAATATGATTCACCTCACATGTTTTTCATCTTCATTTTTTACAACTTTTGAACCTTCTCCCTAGCAGAGGATCAATCATCTTTTTAGAACAAAACATTTTTGAGAGAAACCAAACAATGTCATTGAAGAGAAACGAAACATTGTGAGTGCTTTCTCACCTTATTCGGCTCCTGCTACTTATTGCAATGAGGATCATAAGCAGTCAAATAATGCCGATCGGGGAAGAGGAACACGGTCGAAGGAGAGGAACGCGATCGGAAGCTCCCTGCGATCTTGCCACGTGATCAAACCGATCAGCGAAGAGGAGGAAAGGAGAGAGATCGGTTCAGACAGGGGGGCGAAAAGTGTATGATTAGGGCAACAAGGTAAAATGACGCGTTGGAAAGTTGGGAAGCGGGTTCCTATACATGTTTGACGTTCAATCGAAATCGTGGGACGCCGCTCTTCCAACGCCGCACCAAACAAGCAAAAATGAAGTCCAAACTCCGCTCCACAAGGAAAAAGCTGGTCAAAGAGGCCCAAACTATGTAACTATGTAAAAAGAATCGAGTGTTCTGTATGTAAATTTCTTTAATTAAACAAGCTAGTCAATCTACATGCAAGAATAAAAAAATCATTTAAAATTTTTCAGCGAGAGAAGAGAGAGAGATTTTAGGGTTTGTTGAGGATGATGATGCGCGGTGGGGAGGGGGATGCCCTCAGCGGAAGGATGGGTGTTATGCCGCTGCAGCTGAAAACGGCTGCATCGGAGATGTCGGCGATGATGGGCTGCGCAGGAAACGAAGGGGGAGCTAGCGGGGGGCAGAGATCGAAGGAGGACAAAGTGTCTCAGTGGGGGCAGCAAGAGACGAGAGAATTGATAGCTATTCGTGCGGATTTTGAGCGGGATTTCACGGTGGCGCTCCGGAATAAGACTTTGTGGGAGGCGGTTTCTTCGAGGATGAGGGATAAGGGCTACCCACGGAGCCCGGATCAATGCAAGCTCAAGTGGAAGAATCTCGTCAATCGATACAAGGTTGGCTTCATCCCTTTTTTTTTTCCTTCGTAGAATGATTTATAGTTTTATGGCTAATGAATAGAAATCGCCGCGGCATCAAGTTATGGAATTAGTCTGTTCGCTTTGGATCAAGAATATGATTGAGTAACCTTTGTTTATGATTAGTTAGCGTTTATAGTGATTTATAGGTTGGATTGAAGCTTTTAAAAAATATTTGGTTCGTTGAAAGCAAGGATCAAAACTCGGTTTCTTTCTCATTGCTAAAGTTCAATTTCGATAGTTTCAGTAATTTAATCTGGCAATCAGTTTTGATTTTTTGGTTGTATATTTAAAAAAATTTCTAATCAAGGCTGAACTTTCAATGCACATTGTTGAATCCGAAAATCTCCGGGAAACACACCCATGGTATAGTATAGGGCAAAATAGTGAACATCAAAAGATTCTAGCATTTATTTATGACATGGAGCTACTATTTATTGGAATAAGTCATAGTTCTTACAAAATTACAAGTTAATACCATCATTATTGGGTTTGAGGGTCTTTTAGAAATTACAAGAACATTAGAGTATAATAATGCTGGATAATATATTGTTGATGAGAAGTCTGCCAATTGCTTGCTACACCTTTACTCTATTGGTACATGGTCTGGGACTGAGTAACTCGTCGATCAGCTTTGGAGTTGATCGTTGTTCAATAGGAAATTCTTCGCCCCATTCTTCCGATCGCCCAATCTCAATGCCTTTCCGTTAGCATACTATCCTTCGGTCGTAAATAAGGCGTCCGATCAATTGTTTCTCCCTCTAGAACCGTCTATTTGTCTTGAGATTCGTGCTGCCATATTTTCCATATACACACATAAAATTTAGTGTATTCTCAGCGGTGAGATTCTAGAAGAATATTGTCTAATGCTCAAGAGCCAAATCCTATGAGTTTCAAGCAAAACTTCCATGTTTGGGGTGTAAATTCAATTTGTTGAAATTTTTAAGTTTTGTCCAAAACTATCAAAACCAACAAAAACAACAAGTATTAGAGGCATATACATACATACCAAACAAATCTTATTTATTTACATATCCTAGCTTTAAAAATGTTTACATGTATACTACGCAAATCTTGCACATCACAATAATAAAATATCACTATCATTATATTTTCTTAAAATGTGAAATATAGCTTTTCATTTATAGGTTTATGACACCATGGTGTTATAAATATAAATATCAAGCTTTGGGAGTTAAATATTTAAATACATAAGAATTGTGTGGTATCTATATAAATTTCCCATGAATAAGAAGTTTCATATTGATTTTAACCAAAATCAATTTGATGACTATCTTAATGCTATGAAGTTATTAAAACAAAAACTACCATAAAGTTTAAAATAAAAACTTTCATAAAGTCTTAAATAAAAGCTACTACAAAGTCTTAAATGTTTGCTATAAAGTCTTCAATTGTGATTAATCATTAATGTTAGGAGATGAACTATTCCTTATATAAAATTCATGTAATTCTGACTTGTAAAGTATTCCACGTTCGATTCCTAAGTTTGTAATAACCTCTTTATATGTTTGAGGATCCTTGTAGAATCTCTGACTTCTTTTCTCCAAAGTTTATTGTCTCCACATTAAACTTCTTTGTGCTTTCGTGCATATGTCAAGTAATTGGAGAGACTTTTCGTAGCTTTGTTTTCCTCTTGCACACTTACATTAAAGTGAGATGTGAAAATTGCCTTGAGATTGTTGGCTCCATTGACTTTGATGCCCAAGCTCTGGTTTCAATAAGGTATTATTCAATTATCTTTGGAAAGATTTACACACACCTAAACTTCATTTTTTACATATATGCCACCCTACCTATGCATGAGAACGTCTATTTCACTTTTTAAAAGTTAAGATAGTGTTGATGTAGTATGAAAGATTTGGGTGGTATAAATGTAAAAAAGTAAACTTTAGGCGTTATGTATGTAAATACATAGGAATTGGGTTGTTATGTATGTAAATGCCCCTAATCTTTTTTCTTAGCAACTGTAATGATAAATTGCTTAGTGGGGTTTACATATAGGTTTCATTGAATTATCTGAAAACCATGAGGGTATTAGTAAGTTACTGGTCGAGTTATTGAGAGAAATTCTACAGTTTGGACTATCTCCTTCCTATTTACATTCAAGAAAACTTTTCAGCCCTAGCGAGGTCACTTTGATGAATACGATGGCGTTATTATTAGTTGGAGGAGCTCGTAGAGTTTGAGGACGAATTCTATACAAAAAATATTCTCCATAAAATTGTTTATATGAGCAGAAGCATGTTAAAGATGAAGTGGAAGTCATCCATGAGAACTTTGTGGAAATAGTAGCAAGTTGGCCTTACTGAAAATATGGAGCAGTTTAAGCTATCATAGATTATTGGATTTATCACATTAAAATGTTGAAGAAGATAACGCATAGAGATGAAGAATATTATAATAGGGTAACTGATAGTTAAAAAATTGTTCGCGAAGATTATCAGAATCTTATTAACAATCAATAACACGAAATAAGTAGGGAACAACTAAAGAAAGAGAAAGAGATATGGAGTGTGAAGCTCTGAAACACTATATTGAGGGGAGTATGAAACTTTCGCTCAAATGATTTAATGCGCAAAGCCTTATATTTATAATTTCAAACCAGGGTTTGATGCTGCAGGAAAATTTACATTCAATTTATATAAACTAAGAAAATATTTATCAAAACTAAATAGTTTCTTTTGGCAGAACTACACGAGGCGTGCAGTCAGAAACTCGAAGTGTATAAAAATTCACATTGATAATTGACTAAAATCATCACTAGATGAAGTCAACAACCGACTTGGTCAGATATTGATGATTAGCTTTTAAACTTAGGTGAATACGCTTGAATGTCCTTTTGGCTGAGTAGGTTCCGAGGGGAGTTCATTGTAAATCTGATAGTGACAAACTGGTGAGTTTATAAAATGCTTAGCGAGTTCAATATAGTGAGTGCATTATGGCTTTGGTAAATTCAGTTTTTAGTTTTGACGGTTTCAAGGCGACTTCAACGAGTTTAATGTAGATTCTATTGGCTTTTTCGGAAATTTGAATCAGGTATCCTGAACTAGGATAATGAAATATTTAAGTTATACTAATGATGTACTTTAGTAATCTTGGTGGAAAGATTTGTGTAACAAATTTAAAGATTGGTATTTAGTAAAATGTCACATTTTCTTGAATGGTTTTATATTTCATGTTTAGTGTCAGTTATCTCTTAACTTATTGTTTTTCAAGGTGAGAACATATAATTAATGTTATTGTAATGGAGGTATTGGGGTTTTTTTCCTTGGTCCATCTTCCTACATGAAATGGTCCCTTCAGTTTTTCCAACAAAACTAAGCTTGGTATGTATATTGTGTGGGTTGTGCTTGGTTGACATTCATTTTTCTAACAAAATAAAAATGTTTATAATTGTGATACTAAGAATCAAGCATCAAGTATTTTAGATGAGAACAATCTTCATCTCAAGTCACAACTGTTGACAAAGGTAGAACATTGATTAAATCATTTAGAAGTTTAAGATTTTCATCATTGCCGAAGATAGAACATCGAGAAGTGAGAACCAATTGACATTTATTCTTATTTTCATTTGGGTGTGAAAACTATAAATGAATTACGTTTCTGCCCATTGCCAGGATAGAGAGTCCGGCAAAGCGGAAAATGGTAGACATTGCCCATTCTTTGAAGAATTACATAGTGTGTTCACAGAAAGTCCTACAATGCAGCGTCTTCTCTTCGAATCCGAATCAGGAACACCTCGATCAAAGAAGAACCCAAAGCGATCCATCAGTGAGAGATTATACGAAGAACTTTCAGATGACGATGAGGAAGAAGATGAAGAAAGCGATGAAGAACGGCCAAATCAGAGCAAAAGGAGGAAGGCGGAGAAGAACGTTCCACAACAGCAGCAAAGCAGAGCAGGTGGTAAGTCGAGGGCAGCCATTAGCATTCACGAGCTGTTGCAGGAATTCATGCAGAAACAGCAACAAATAGAGTCCCATTGGTGGGAGATGATGGAGCGAAGAGCTTTGGAGCGGCAGAGGTTTGAGCAGGAATGGAGGCAGACCATGGAGAAGCTGGAGAGGGAGAGGATGATGCTCGAGCGGGCATGGAGGGAGAGGGAGGAGCAGAGGAGAATGAGGGAAGAGTCTAGAGCGGAGAAAAGAGATGCTCTGTTGACTACTCTTTTAAATAAGCTCATTCAGAATGAGCTATGAACAGTGTGATGCTATGAAGCCTCCAGATGAATATTCATAGAATAAATAAAAGATTTAATTACATTTTTTTTTTTCAATTCTTCAACTTTTTCAGAATCACAGGAAGTTGTTTTACAGTAAGCTTGTAATTTCACTATGTAGTTAGGAACACAGGTCATGTTTAATGTTTTATGAGAAATAATAACTTATGGCTATGGGGTGTCTATTATTAGTGGGGTATTTACATACACACCACTAAACATTCTTGTATTTATATTTGTAACATTTTAAAATTTTAATATTTACTTGCATATTTGTTTCCTTTTGATGTTAAACCATGTATATTGTCTTTGGTAGGAACTGTTGTTCATAAATATTTTACTATGCTGGAGAATACTAGGCAAAACAAGTTCTCATTAGCCAACTTCAAGGCCACAACATCATCGAAATTGTGCAAATGCTTGATGTGGGATTATTCGACTCTTTATGGACTTGTATGAGACTTTGAATCATGTTACAATGTTGTTAATGTCAATGGTGAGGATAAAATACAACCCTCCTAAATGACATTGGAGGAGATGATTTTATAGGGTCATAAATTTGACATTGTTGTTGGAGCTAAGAGATTAAATGGAAAGATTGATTTTATGATTAAATCCTCCTCTTAGTGAGTCTCATGAAATGTGACATGGTTGTTAACAATGATGGTGGTGGTGGCTACCAGAGTGGGACACTTTTTCGTTGTGCTTTCAACCAACTTGAACAATTTCAATGTCAGCTACCAAAAATATGACCTTTAGGGGTGTTGGATCCTAAATTGTTCTTTATGAACATGCCCCGAGAGTTTATGATTGAGTGAAGAAAAGAAGAGAGAGAGAGAGAGAGAGAGAGAGAGAGAGAGCATATCAAATCAGGAGTTTTTTGTAGAGAAAATCGATAAAAGGTAGATTTATTCGTATTTTTGCCTCCTATTTATTGAAACATATTTTGTACAATTACAAAATAAGAGGGAATAGTTATGAAAATCGCTCTTAATGCAATTGATATTCTAATTAATCATATGAATTTCATATTATATGAGTATTACAAATTGAATTTTAGTATGACGAAAACTTGGCTAGTCGACTTGATCGAATTTGGCCGATTAAGGTGACCGGCTGAGTGGCTACCACACCATGATTTGGTCGGCTGAGACGTCCGGTTGAGTGCCGATCTCGTCCGTCGTGATAAAGGCATGTTGACCAATTAGATGCGATTAAGGATTCCAGCCTACGCTTCGGTCTGTCTAAACCGTCGACGTATTCATTCGTTTGAATCTCCCACCATAGTGTGTATGTAGATTCTTGATCACACAATTGTCAGTAAGACGCATTGGTTGTCAAACGGTTGTTTGGGCTGTTCAAATGCTTTGAGATTCATGCTGACAATTGTGGTGTATACAAGTGATAATTTCACTAGGGGTGAAATAATATCAAATATTCTAATTTACACTGAATTGTTACCTTTACCACTTAANATTGTTTGGGCTGTTCAAATACTTTGAGATTCATGCTGACAATTGTGGTGTATACAAATGATAATTTCACTAGGGGTGAAATAATATCAAATATTCTAATTTACACTGAATTGTTACCTTTACCACTTAAGGCAATGATAAAATTTTGTAATTTCAAAAAGACTAGGGAATATGTTATTTCAATTTTCCAAAATTTTCATGTAAAAGCTTCATTTTCTCATAAATTTAAATAATTTTTTATAAATAAAAAATAAAAAATCTTTTAAATAAATTAAAGGGAGAGATTTACATACATAACACTCAAACTCATCTATTTACATTTAAAACACCCAAAACATCAAGTTTTCTAAAAAATCACACTCTCTGTCAAAAAATAATAACACCGAGTTCTTTTTTATGGTAATCGTGATTTTTATAAATATAAAGAATTGGGTGTGAAATGCTTAAATAGGAATGTATTGAGTGGTATACATGTAAAAACTCATAAATTTAAATATATCAAATTATGTTGAATAAAACAAAACAGAGCCAAAAACATTTAACCGATTGGCCACAGCTTTCAGACGATTATTATAGACCCAAACAGCGGTAGATGCCGAAGTCAACCGAGGAGCGATAGTCGCTTCCCGCATGGTGGGAACGAAACCTAAATTTCTATGTTTGACTTCACCGGTAAAAGTCGTACGCTATGTATGACTGAATGACAAATATAATCATTATATCAATACACTGCAGGCAAAATCAATTAATTACATACATACCATACAATTCTTGTGTTTTTTACACAAAACACTCTCCCTGCTGTTAATTCTGGAAAGTGAAGTACACATTATTGGAGGACACCGTAATGTTATGAATATAAATATCAATGTTTAGGGGCAGGATGTGTAAATACAAAGAAATTTTGTTGTATGCATGTAAATTTCCCTAAGTAATTACATTAATTTTCTTATAAAGTCCAGGATGAAGATACACATAATATTGGATTTCATTTCCTGTAACATTATTACTGTTGTTCCTTCTGAATAATATATTTGCACTAACAAATTGAGCATCTTGTAACTCCTTGAACTGTGTTAAAGGTGTAATAAGAAAAATACTTCTATTAAATCACCCAGCAAATGACAACGGGCATTGGATTTTAGATTGCAAATCCTGCAAAACGGGGGAAAAAAAATCAGTTTTTTATGTTAAGCAAAATTACATTTAAATATTCAAAGATTTATATAAAGGTGTAGTCAAGGAAAAGAAAATTAATGCATTTGCAAAACCATAGAAAAAAAAAAGAGAGGAAATTTACACACCCAACCGTATCAATTCAGTGAAGTGCCAAACTAGTCCTCTAATTATTTACATAGGGCTATTTTATGAAAGTCACAAATTAGTCTCAAGCAGCTGAAATAGTTTTAATATAATGAGAAGATAGTACTAATTTTTCAATACATTTCATGACAGTTTTATTTATAAATTCTCCATTTTTTGATGCATCTTTGTTGAGTTCTACAGTAGATGTTAGATATTGCAGAAATCATTCTTTATAACTATTATAAAAAAATATATTGGCTATAGTCATTTTCTTCTTGATATTGTTAAATTAATTTTATCTGGTTATCATATTGGAGCATCTTTCAACATTAATCCTATAATTTCTCTAATATATTAATTTCTCATACTATCCTTCTTAGTTTTGTATACAGCCATCTTAATTGAATTAGTATATCAATGACTTATTATAAAATACTCATGTTCATACAAGATGGTGACTTGATTATAATTTTATAAATTGAAGATTTACATATAAATACCACTCAATTCCTATGTCTTTGCATATGCAGCACCTAAACTTCAATTTTTACACATATATATGTATATGTCACCTTACCTATGCATGAAAATGTGCATTTCACTTTTTAATAGTTAAAATAGTGATAGTTTTGACTTGATATGAAAGATTCAGGTATAAATGTAAAAAGTAAAGTATAGATATTTTTCATTTTAAATATCTAACATAACTCTAGAAGTTTTAGCCCTAGAAGTTTTAGCCTATATATATATATATATATATATATCCTCATTAATACAAAAGATGGCTAGGGATTAAAGTTTCATAATGCAATTAATATGATACAAAATATATTTTCATCCAAAAGCAAATTGAGAATTCAAAATTACGAGTTACCAATCAACCCAACACACTCCCTTTAAACAAAGCAAATAAGAAGAAAACATAAGGAAAAAACAGTAAATATCTAATAATTTCATAAAAAAATCTGTCATATCTAGCTATTATTTTACTTTATAACAATGATAACTTGTCTAAAGATGATAAGTTGGGAAAAAACAATAACCGGTCAAGGCTGAATATCGAGGTGAGGATGAAGGGCACATATTTGCGAATATCTGAAGATTTTGAATAAAATTTCAAACAACAAATATATTCTCGTTATCTGCAACAACAACAACAAAACCTTTATCCCACTAAATGGAGTTGGGTACATTAATCCTTTTTCTCCATTGCGTCCTATTTAAAATGATTCATGTTATGATTTTTCGACAAATTTTACGAAGGCTCTCGACAACCTAACACAATTCTCCATTTTTCACATCCGGGGCTTGTGAACCAGCAATGGTAGTGACAAAATATATTTTGTAAAAGAAATATATTAGTCGACTATCACTATGAATCTAGGATTTTGCTTTTGAATTGTGTAAATTTATTGTATAAAAAGGCTTCATATACAACGATTGTGGGCGTGAAATTGATATATCTTTATCCAAATTTATTAGATTTAAGAGATGTGAAAATGTCATGTAAAACATTTAGAGTCAAAGCTATGTGGTTAAAATGAAGAAATGCTTAAAAAGTAGTAAAAAATAATAATGCACCATGAATTAAAGTAAAAGTATATCTATATGAAATTAAAGCAATCATCTACATGGATACAACAGTTGGGTGTCAAACAATTCATTATAGATAAGTAAAACGTAGTAGAAATGAGAATATTAAGGCGAATATATGATAAAATTAATTATGATAAATTGAGAAATGGTTATAATAGAGGGATGGTGGGAGTAATACACTTGGGTGGTTTAGGCTTTACAGTAAAAGAAGAGCAAAGTGTACTACCAGAAGAGGAAATAAAAATGGGGCATTTACATACATGTCACACAATTCTTATGGATTTACGTATCTAACACCAAAACTTTCATATTTGCACACATAGCACTCAATTCCATTGTATCAAAGCACAAATAGCACCAATTATCCCTTTTTATTAGTTAAATCCACCTTTTCATGAATAGGTGAAGTGCTATGCGTGCAAATATGAAAGTTTTGGTTTGAGATACGTAAATCCATAAGAATTGGGTGCTACATATGTAAATTACCCTAAAAAGAAGGACAGAGTAACAGTAAAATAGAAGTCATGCAAAGAAAAGTTTTTTAAATAGATTTACACCTCATCTGGCAATCAATACAAATGGAGAAAGAATGAGGATTTAGAAAATAGATCCCAAATGGTTGAGATAAGGGAAATGATGATGACTATAATAAAATAGCATCATTGTTAAAGATTTAATGCTGCTAGATTTCCACACTATCCAGCAGATTCTTAGAAATAGGATGACAGACATTGAAATAACAAAAAAAAACCTAGCAATGTGTGAAACTAATTCATTAAATCCCCAATTATTACAGCCCTTCAATAAAATTTAAAATCTTAGACAATTACATCTTCTAAAAGGGGAAAGAAAGAGATTAGTTATGCAATTTCTCCCCACTTGAAAATTGAAAAAAAAAAACAAAAATCCCCTTTTTGTTAAGGAAAGCTGAAATTTTTACATTTTCTTTTTCATTCAAATAACAAAAGACTAAAACATGAACAAAAGTCTCATACATGTAAGGCTTTAAAAAGTCTAGGTTGTGTCAGGTTTCCCAAAAGTGCATTTAAAACATGTTTGAATGTGTGGAAGATTAGTTAGAAATAAAGTGAAGAATTCTAAATTGTCCGGCCTGAAAATAAACAAAAGGGGGCGTTTACATGCATAACACTCAATTCCTACGATTTTAAATATCTAACACCTAGAATTTGGCTTTTACATCTATACCACTGACATAAAAAATACCACAATTTTAACTCTTAAAATGTAAAATAAACCTTTTCTTGAAATAAAAAAAAACACCTTTTCATGTAGAAGTTGTCATATATGTAAAAATTGAAGTTTAGGTGTTAATATGTAAATACAATAATTATCCAAAATACAAAAAGGTGCATTTGAAACGCAAGTTCCCTTTCAAATCCATTTATTTCTACAACCCGGCGGATCAAGTGCTACGAGTACGACCCCACTATTCAACAGGAAAGCCTAGCGCCACACGCAATCAATATTCCTTCTGCTATTACATTAACTGGCTCCATGAACAAACCTTTTAGGACCACTCCTCATTCAAAAGTTCCCCGCCTAAAGCAAGAACCTTTAATACCAGTACTGATAATATATAAAAAGCCGATCAGGTAAAACCGAACCTCATAGTTTAACTTAGCAATGGTAGTACCAGTAATGCAGGTAAAGGTTGGATCATAAAAATAATAAAAAAAACAGGACAAATTTTTTATCTTCCCACCATTTTTTTTTTCTAATGTAATGGTCAAAGCTAACAAAAAACTATAATCTTCTCAAAACTTTCTTAAAATAAGTTAACCTGAATCAACTTTTAGATTAGCCTGACTACTGTCAGAGATTAAGCAAATAAAACATGTAGAGAGCTAATGCACTGAAGCAAAAATCTTAAAAAAACAAGTTTGAAACAGCCAGAGAAGGAACATATAAGCAAAGAACAATACCTAATTAATGCTCCTGAATTCAGCTACGAGACTCCATTAGTTTTCCGAGTCTGGGAGCAGTGTTNCAAAAATCCCCTTTTTGTTAAGGAAAGCTGAAATTTTTGCATTTTCTTTTTCATTCAAATAACAAAAGACTAAAAGATGAACAAAAGTCTCATACATGTAAGGCTTTAAAAAGTCTAGGTTGTGTCAGGTTTCCCAAAAGTGCATTTAAAACATGTTTGAATGTGTGGCAGATTAGTTAGAAATAAAGTGAAGAATTCTAAATTGTCCGGCCTGAAAATAAAAAAAAAGGGGGACGTTTACATACATAACAATCAATTCCTACGATTTTAAATATCTAACACCTAAAATTTGGCTTTTACATCAATACCACTGACATAAAAAATACCACAATTTTAACTCTTAAAATGTAAAATAAACCTTTTCTTAAAATTAAAAAAAAACACCTTTTCATGTAGAAGTTGTCATATCTGTAAAAATTGAAGTTTCGGTGTTAATATGTAAATACAATAATTATCCAAAATACAAAAAGGTGCATTTGAAACGCAAGTTCCCTTTCAANCTGGCAGATTAGTTAGAAATAAAGTGAAGAATTCTAAATTGTCCGGCCTGAAAATAAAAAAAGGGGGGCGTTTACATACATAACACTCAATTCCTACGATTTTAAATATCTAACACCTAGAATTTGCCTTTTACATCTATACCACTGACATAAAAAAATACCACAATTTTAACTCTTAAAATGTAAAATAAACCTTTTCTTGAAATTAAAAAAAACACCTTTTCATGTAGAAGTTGTCATATATGTAAAAATTGAAGTTTAGGTGTTAATATGTAAATANACAAAAATCCCCTTTTTGTTAAGGAAAGCTGAAATTTTTACATTTTCTTTTTCATTCAAATAACAAAAGACTAAAACATGAACAAAAGTCTCATACATGTAAGGCTTTAAAAAGTCTAGGTTGTGTCAGGTTTCCCAAAAGTGCATTTAAAACATGTTTGAATGTGTGGAAGATTAGTTAGAAATAAAGTGAAGAATTCTAAATTGTCCGGCCTGAAAATAAACAAAAGGGGGCGTTTACATGCATAACACTCAATTCCTACGATTTTAAATATCTAACACCTAGAATTTGGCTTTTACATCTATACCACTGACATAAAAAATACCACAATTTTAACTCTTAAAATGTAAAATAAACCTTTTCTTGAAATAAAAAAAAACACCTTTTCATGTAGAAGTTGTCATATATGTAAAAATTGAAGTTTAGGTGTTAATATGTAAATACAATAATTATCCAAAATACAAAAAGGTGCATTTGAAACGCAAGTTCCCTTTCAAATCCATTTATTTCTACAACCCGGCGGATCAAGTGCTACGAGTACGACCCCACTATTCAACAGGAAAGCCTAGCGCCACACGCAATCAATATTCCTTCTGCTATTACATTAACTGGCTCCATGAACAAACCTTTTAGGACCACTCCTCGTTCAAAAGTTCCCCGCCTAAAGCAAGAACCTTTAATACCAGTACAGATTATATATAAAAAGCCGATCAGGTAAAACCGAACCTCATAGTCTAACTTAGCAATGGTAGTACCAGTAATGCAGGTAAAGGTTGGATCATAATAATAATAAAAAGAAACAGGACAAATTTTTTATCTTCCCACCATTTTTTTTTCTAATGTAATGGTCAAAGCTAACAAAAAACTATAATTTTCTCAAAACTCTCTTAAAATAAGTTAACCTGAATCAACTTTTAGAGTAGCCTGACGACTGTCAGAGATTAAGCAATATAAAACATGTAGAGAGCTAATCCCCTGAAGCAAAAATCTTAAAAAAACAAGTTTGAAACAGCCAGAGAAGGAACATATCAGCAAATAACAATACCTAATTAATGCTCCTGAATTCAGCTACGAGACTCCATTAGTTTTCCGAGTCTGGGAGCAGTGTTCGGTGCATTTATGGAAGGGATTTGAAGCATTCACACAGGATGGATTCACATCCTTTCTCTGCGCAACGGTCAAACCTCCTTTGCTAGTTGACCCTCCTGAATCCAAAACAGCAGGAAACCATAAGCATCCATATTATAATTTAAAAATTAGTAAGAAAACAGCAGGAAAATAAAAATCAAACCTGAACTGCCCCGTTTATGCTGACCTACACCAACACTTCTCTTAGAGCAATATTCAGCACACTGATGGAAAGGATTGGAGGCATTTGGGCAGCTCAGATTCACCTTTCTATTATCCATAACCACCACCTTTTCCCTTTTTCCGCCTTTAAACCAAAAACAGCAATTAAAAAAAGTTCCGCGACTTTAAACTTCGGAAGGAATTAAATGGGAATTACCAAACTTAGCTCCTTTTAATGGCGATTTCCCATCGTGGTTTCTCCGGACGCAATAATCAGAACATTGGTGGAACGGATTGGATGCGTTCACACACAACGGATCGACGCTTCTTCTTCTTCCCCCTTCCACCTTCTCGCCGTTGCCGTTCTCCTTGCTGCCGACACCNGCACCAACACTTCTCTTAGAGCAGTATTCAGCACACTGATGGAAAGGATTGGAGGCATTCGGGCAGCTCAGATTCACCTTTCTATTATCCATAACCACCACCTTTTCCTTTTTTCCGCCTTTAAACCAAAAACAGCAATTAAAAAAAGTTCCGCGACTTTAAACTTCGGAAGGAATTAAATGGGATTTACCAAACTTAGCTCCTTTTAATGGCGATTTCCCATCGTGGTTTCTCCGGACGCAATAATCGGAACATTGGTGGAACGGATTGGCTGCGTTCACACACAACGGATCGACGCTTCTTCTTCTTCCCCCTTCCAACTTCTCGCCGTTGCCGTTCTCCTTGCTGCCGACACCATTAAGAACTGCACCGATTTCAAGAAGAACAGAAATTAGAGCTGGTGATCAACATAAAGAAAGATAAGAGTATAGATGAACCTAATATCTCTCTACTGGCTTGAATATTGGATCGAGGCAAAGGTCCGTGGGGGCAATACTCAGCGCAGATGTGGAAGGGATTCGAAGCGTTAGGGCAATCCGGGTGCACTCCTCCATCCCCAGCCATACTCTCTCCCTTCTCACGCCTGGAGTGGGAAGGGAGATTAGGGTTTCTGTGAGAGGACGGAGGAGAAAACTATGTAGAGAGAAAGTTGAAGCAGGGGAGAAGCGCTGAAGAGCTGAGTACGGAAGAAAGCAAAGTATGCGCGAAAGGGTCGTCTCAACGTGTCACGAAAAGTAGTAAACAAAAGCATTTATTTATATGTAGTACAATTAAAGTTTATATTTAAATATACAAGTAGTCAAAATTGTACATAACTACACTACGGTGGAATTATGAAAATGTTTTGTCCCTTTGGAGCAGCCTATTTGGTTTGAAAACGCACCACCAGGGCTGTCAAAATAATACTAATCAATTATATATATATATATATATATATATATATATATATATATATATATATATATATATNATAAATATACAAGTAGTCAAAATATTACATAACTACACTACGGTGTAATTATGAAAATGTTTTGTCTGTTTGGAGCAGCCTATTTGGTTTGAAAACTCACCATCAGGGCTGTCAAAATAGCTCGTTGTTTGTGAACAGCTTGTATTCGTCTCGTTAAAAAACTCTTGTTTGGCTCGTTTTGACTAGAAATACTACTAATCAATTATATATATATATATNGTTTGAAAAAGCACCACCAGCACCAGGGCTGTTAAAACGGCTCGTTGTTTACGAACAGCTTGTATTCGGCTTGTTAAGAACTTTTGTTTGGCTCGTTTTAATTGAAAATAATACTAATTATATATATATATATATATATATATATATATATATATATATATATATATATATATATANAAAATTATTAAATTAGATTCAAATGATATTTTACATCTTGCTCCAATCTTTAACATCTTATGACTACGTGATTAGGGTTGTCAAAACGACTTTTGTTCGTGAACGGCTCGTGTTCGGCTCCCTAAGCAAACAAGCCGAACACGAACACTCTTTTTGAGCTCGAAATATAAACGAGTCGAACACAAGAAAAGCCTGGGCTCGCTTGTGTTCGGCTCATTTACACCCATACGCACCAGACCCGTTTGAGTAAACTGTGTTTTGGCAGCTTATGTGTTTTCAAAACGTTGAAAATAACGTTTTCAAACTGCACATATTTAGGTGCGTGACAGCTTTCTGACTACGGTCTGACTTTTCTAAAAAAATAAAAATGTTTAATAACTACCGTACTTAACTTATCAACAAATTATTTTAATCAGCTTATCAACATACTATTCAATAAGCTGCAGCTGTGCCCCAAATAGACCCTAAATGAAGTTCCTCTTAAGTGTGTAAATAATTATTTAAAATGTTTTTTTTAAATTTAAAACTACATTTTTTTTAACTCTCATCCACATTATTTTAACCCTTGCATAGCAAATATAGAAGAACATTATGCTACACTTATGAACAGATGCTATGCCCAGAGCAAAGAAGAGGAGAAATCTAAGAGGTAAAACTAGGTAAATATGCTAAACTTCCTCTTTACCCCTCTTTAAGTTGAGGATTTACGCGAGTGATCACTGGCTTGAGTGCAAGTTTTTGGCGTCTAGCGATCAATAAGTGTTTTGTAAAAATGTCGACTATCTGGCCCTCTGTTATTAGATGTTGGAGTTGAATTTCTTTAAGTCTAATATGATCTCTCATGAATTGGTAATTGTTGGCCTCATTTTTTGGTCATATGCAGCTTTCGAAATTAAGTATGCTAAACTTTCTTTTTGCCTCTTGCATGATAAGCTTTCGTATTGAGTCGATTTTCCCTCGGTTAAAGATGAGACATCCTCTTTGTGAGTTCCCAGTTGTGTCATCTTCATGTCGATTTTTGGCTCGAATGGCTTCATGGGCCCTGCAATCTCTTTTCTGGAGGCCGGCCTTCATTATTTTTTCTCGTTTTGGACCATTAGACAAAACAGGACCATTAGATTCCCATGAGGCCTGCACCAACCATTTTTTTACGTACAATGTGAAAATAGAACATTATAAAAATGTTAAATGGCCGACTATCTTGGTGAAACCCAACTAAATTTTTTACAAGAATAAATTTTTCTTTATAGTTATACTAACTTAAAATGTGAACATTTATTTTGAGTTTTGAAGAAAAGAAAAATATAATGTCAAATCTGCCGCTTTGACCCAAAGCTCAAGGAAGTCTTACAAGTTACAAGGTGATCTGACCTTTAATCACCGCCCGACGCATCACCTGGCAGAGGTACAGTGGTTGGCTGTACGAACGTGCAATGTCTGGGCTAAATATTTTTTCCAAAGAGAATTGATTCTAAAAAAAATATTTGATTTAAACTTTACATATAATTTTGGAAAAAAATTTAACTTTTAAGATCAACAAATATTAAAATAGTAGAATACAAATGGAGATGGTCTTATGATTCAAACTTGAAATATTTAATTAGAAAATCAATAATGGGCTAATAAAAAATAAAATATAAAATATGTATGCAATATAATTATGTGTTTAGCCATCATATTACAAAATTGGGCATTTACATACACCACTCAACTCACCTATTTAGATATCTAACCCTTCAAAATTTATATTCATATATATATCCCTCAAAGCTTTGTCAACACATAAAAACACCACTCTTATTTTTTTAAAATACGCCTTCTCATCAGTAAATTTTTAATACCAAAATATTATAAATATAAATATCAAACTTTAGGTGTTAGATATGTCAAATTGTAAAACTTGTGGGGTATATATGTAAATATCAAACTTTAGGGGTATATAGTTAGCATCTTTATAATCAAATCGAGCAAGATCACTTAAGTTCAACATCCCTAAACTACTTAAATGCTTATTAAACACCATCCAATCAAATGAATCGCTCTACATCAATTTCTAAGTATATGGACTCCTACATCTTTCATATTTAGAAAAGATTTACATACTCACCCCCAATTTTTATGTATTTATATATCTAACACCCAACACCTACCTTCGATTTATGTATATTTATCATTTTACCTATTCAAGGTGTATTTCACTTTTTAAAATTTAAAATAGTAATATTTTTAGTTGATATATATTAAAAAAAGAAAATAGATGTCTTCTTAAAATATCTTATTTATGTGGCGGCCTTTTCCCTTTCACAATAAACCTTCCAAATGCTTTTATAATAACTCTATGAAAAATAAGGAGAATTGTTCGGAGAATAATTTTAATGGAGGGAGACAATTATTCGAAGCTATATATTGCATTTGTATTGCTGTATTTTTATTTCATATATTTATTGCGAATATCTCTTAAGATATTTTAAAACTTAGAATTATGTGTTTATAGCTTGTCCCTCTATATTATAATTTTGTTACAATAACATGACAATTTTGATGAGTGACAGAACGGAAAATATTATTAGATATATTGAAAGCTAGAGATACATGAACGAGAGAGAAAACTGACATACAAATAGAAGTGTGTTGCTACTTAAAATAAAAGAACTGAACAACACTGAACCAGACACTAACTGAACCGAGAGCCATATACAACAAAACCAGAGAGAACTAAATCCTATACTAGACACAACCTTAACATCCCCCTTCATATTGATAATGAACTTTGTTGAAGATTGTCAATTTGGTGCGAGGTAACTTGAACCTGGAATTGGGAATAGATTTAGTCAAAAAAATCTGCCAATTGATCAAGAGCGTTAACATGATAAACATTAATATAGTTGTTTTTGATGCATTCTCTAAAGTGATGACGGTCAATTTTGATATGTTTGGTTCTAGAATGGAAGACGAGATTATTAGCGAGAGCAATAGGTGAAGTATTGTCACAATATTGAGTAGTAGGGGCGCGTAGAGGAGTTCAAAAATCTTGAAGTAGGCGCCTAAGCCATACTATCTCTGTCCCTAGAGGCACATGCATCGTGATATGAATTTGGAGCATTGCTCATGCATGATCAACAACCGATTGCTTACTTCAACCAGGTTCTTATAGCTAGAGTGAGATAGAAGTCAATATATGAATGAAAATTGATGGTAATTGTCTTGGTCATTCAGAAGTGATGACTCTAGTTGTTGGGATGACATTTTTTTGTCACGACAAATCAAATGTGTTTAAAGTATTTCTAGAGCAGCGGATGGTGATTGAAGAACATCAGAGATGACTATCCAAGCTATTCGGGTATGATTTCGAGATTCGACAACGGCTGAGATTGGAAAACAAGGTTGTTGACACACCGTCGAGAAAGGTGGAGGACCCCAATTGACAGTCCTATCGGTACCCTTAGTATTAGATTAGGAGGTGTTGAGACAAAAGAGCGAACAATCATCCATGATATACATTGAGGGGATAACAGCTCCCCTACCAAGGGTGATTCGTGTTACCCAAGTCTACTGAGTATATTCTCAAATTACTACAAGTGTTTCATGGCAGTACGATCGGGGGGTATTCAGGGGTGTAGAAGACCTACAGTCGTCTGGCGGCGGAGCTTTATTGGGTATGGATGCACAGAGAAGTGGAGGGCATGGTGGCAAAATGTGATTTGTGCCAACGACAAAAGTACTTGACCACAGCACGTGGAGGTTACTACAACCATTAGCATTATTAGTGAAGGTTTGAGAGAAAGTAACGATGGATTTTTTTAGGGGTTGCCACAGTCAGAAGGGTTCACGGTGATTATGGTGGTCGTGGGTCGTTTAAGTAAGTAAGCACATTTCATTCCATTATGATATCCCTACACTGTCGTCTCAGTTGCGGCGGTGTTTGTCTGGGACGTAGTCAGTTTGCACGGGGTGCCATAATCGATTGTATCGGATAGCGACAAGGTGTTCTTAAGCCACTTATGGAAAGAATTATTCAGGTTGCAAGGGACAGTTTTTAAAAAAAACACTACATATCATCCTCAGACCGATGGACATACGAATGTGGTGAACAGAAGTGTGGAGACATATCTGCGTTGTTTTGTATCTGATACACTAAGTGGATTGTCGTGGATCGTTTAAGTAAGTAGGCACATTTCATTCCATTATGATATCCCTACACTGTCGTCTTAGTTGTGGCGGTGTTTGTCTGGGAAGTAAACAGTTTGCACAGGGTGCCAAAATCGATTGTACCGGATAGCGACAAGGTGTTCCTAAGCCACTTACGGAAAGAGTTCTTCAGGTTGCAAGGGACAGTTCTTAAAAGAAACACTAGATATCATCCTCAGACCGATGGGCAGACTGATGTGGTGAATAGAAGTGTGGAGACATATCTGTGTTGTTTTGTATCTGATACACTAAGTGGATTGCATGGGCCGAATATTTGTATAATACTTCGTACCACATGACAACATAAACAACCCCTTTTAAGATATTGTATGGACTGGATCCACATCACCTGATACATTATGTGCATAGCACTACACCGATATCTAGCGTTGATCAGTACTTGAATGAGAAGGACAGGATACTAGTAGAGCTCAAGGGACATCTTTTGAGAGCTCAACAAATTATAAAGAGGAAAGCAGATGGACACATGAGAGAGGTGCAATTCGAAACAAAGGACATGGTCTACTTGTAGTTGAAGCCCTATTGACAGAAAACATTGGATAGTGGCCTACCGTTTCAAGTTACCACCATCATTCGCACTACACCCGGTCTTCCATGTATCACAGCTGAGACGTGCGATTGGAGACTGTACACCTTTGTCTACACTACTGACGACGTTGATGGAGGACTTGAAGGAGATTTTGGAGCTGCTAGAGATCGAAGAATTGCGCCAAGGAGTAGGGGGAGCAAAAGAGGTCTTGGTTAAGTAGAAATGATTGCTAGATTATGAAGTAACATGAGAGCTTTACGAGGTGATCCACAAGATACTTCTTTGGGAGGAGAGTATTGTTGAGCAACGGGAGGGACCGGTCCAGGAGAGATCGGTTGAACACCTCCCAACCGGCCCGTCCCCTCCACATACGGAGCTGATCCTCTTTGCAATAAAAAATCAAGTGATCCCAGGACGTGGAAGAGGAAGGAAAGGAGCATTTGGGGCCCACTAGAGTTATAATCACATATTCAAGGAGGAGAAATTAAGGGGAGTTGGAGGGAAAGTTTAAAAGGAAACTTTTCAAATGTTGTATGAGCATTTTATTAAGGGGGAAACCTGAGATTTGTTTCTTTCGTGCATTATTTTGGTGGCTGCTGTGTTTTTTTCTTTTGTGTTGTTCCTAGCGATGTCTAGGGTGTGGGAGATCATCTTTTGTTTCCTGCTTGCGTTTCCTTTGATTGTAGTAAGAGCAACGCTTATTTGTGTTTTTCCACTTATCTATTGTGATTTTATCATGATTTGTTCGCTGATTTTGGTGCCGAGACGTATTATACTGGCAGTAAACACACGTATTTACGAAATATAAAGCCAAGCAGTGAAAACATAGAAGAATATTTGATTAAACGAGGAGAAAACATTGCAAAAATGTTGCTCATACACCTCAGTGAAAGAAAATTCTTTGCTTTAATATTTACAAAGGAGATGCAAGTTGAAGAGCCTATGTATCTGCAGATAAACATGCAAATTAAAATCAGGCTTATAAAATCTGAATCACGAGGAGACCTCACTGTGCATCAGTTCACTAAAATCATATCCTAAGAATATAATTTTCATATTACACATACTTATATAATTTTTTTATCAAATACTGAAATGTGAGAGCCACACTTAGCTCCTCTTTGATTTCAATGTAACTATATTTATGCTGCTTCCGTTCTCCTTCTACATTCCTAACAGACAGAATTGGTTTTAGAAAAAGTGTTGCCACCATTCACGGGATTTAACTGATTTAAGGATCACTTCCACTCTCAAATCCTGAATCTTGAAACAAATAGCCAAACAGTACATTGAGATTTAACAAAAATTTAGTAAATATCTGTATACTAAAAAACAAGTATAGAAGAATTTCGCTTATACGAAGCATCGAGTCCATCTGTCGAAGTAGCTGAATCAAGCTCACTTGTTGAAGTGGCTAAANAGTAAATATATGTATACTAAAAAACAAGTATAGAAGAATTTCGCTTATACGAAGCATCGAGTCCATCTGTCGAAGTAGCTGAATCAAGCTCACTTGTTGAAGTGGCTAAATCGAACCCACTCTGCGAAGTGGCTTGCCCGGTCAACTTTATTTTCCTGAAGAAGATAACCTAGCCTACCTTCAAAGTGTGGCAATTCGAGGAAGTCGTCATGACTAACAAAGACATACGTCAATAACTCATTAAAGATACCCCCCTACATGGGGGATTTAGTAATTTTGACCAAATCCCGAGGAAACCCACTGTACTGACAATATTTGACATTGTTCGACAGTATATGACATCTACGATATTTACTTTACCCCAAGACAGGGAAACAGAGAACGGTACAATATTGAATATACCATATAGGTTAATTTATAGTCTCTCTCTAATATATAAAAAGGGAGATCAAAGGAGAGAAAAGAATCTTCTTCTACTCCTCCAAAAAGGCCCCTGGATCTTTAGTTTTCTCTCAGGCTCCCTCTCTCTGTAGAATACTATAACTCAAGGAACCTCAAAGGAATTGTCTTCCTCCGGTTTGTCGGAGATAAAAAACTAATATATTTCTTAGGGCCCCAAAGGGATATCATCTATCTCTCTATCTCCCCCTAACACTTCTTTCATGAGGNTCACTGTACTGACAATATCTGACATTGTTCGACAGTATATGACATCTACGATATTTACTTTACCCCAAGACAGGAAAAGAGAGAACGGTACAATATTGAATATACCATATAGGTTAATTTATAGTCTCTCTCTAATATATAAAAAGGGAGATCAAAGGAGAGAAAAAAATCTTCTTCTACTCCTCCAAAAAGGCCCCTGGATCTTTAGTTTTCTCTCAGGCTCCCTCTCTCTGTAGAATACTATAACTCAAGGAACCTCAAAGGAATTGTCTTCCTCCGGTTTGTCGGAGATAAAAAACTAATATATTTCTTAGGGCCCCAAAGGGATATCATCTATCTCTCTATCTCCCCCTAACACTTCTTTCATGAGGCAAAGTATTTCACCAGGTTGTATGTGCTCACAAATAATATAGGACTCTACTTACTAAAAGGACTCAACAATATCATTTCAAACAATTTTTAAATTTAATCTTTTCAATATTTACTACATTTACATTTACAGAATTTATTCAATCCTACTTGAGTTTGAAGTCATTAAAGATAAAATCACTTGCATTACAGACATTGGTAAAATAAAAAATATTTGCTTACAATGCTGCCTTCTTGATGCATATAACATAATTTTTCAACCGAACGTGAAAGAAAAAGGCAAAAGGAAAAAAGAAGGGTTAATACTCATTGAAGAAGAAGACAGCTAAAGATAAAGAATTGGAATTTCAATGCCGTCCAATGCTATCAAGAGACAGGAGAAAATATCATCACCTGGTGAAAATTTCTTCCAGGAAGAATGACAGTATCAGTGAAATTTTCAAATAGCACCATTATCTTTAGTTTAATTAACTAAGCGACCTGTAAAGAAAGCACACTTTAGCAACATATGATGAAACATGTCAAAAACAAACTTTCAGAAAAACAAATTTGCAGCTACTTAAACACCTCGTTGTTCAAGTGTAATTAAAGCATTCTGTAGGATCTCCCTGGCCTTTCTATCAGGAGTGCATCCAGCAAACTCCATTTCTCTATATATTATTGGAACCTGAATGTTACAACAGCTCATAAGTTATGGATGAAACAAGAGAGATAGTTGAGCCAACTCGGCTGCCATTGTGTGGCCTCCTTATGCATGTTGCAGCATGTCATTTGCACAGCAAAGCCACACCAAAGAGCATAAGGTTCGTGGCATCCAACTCATGTGGTTGTGTTAAACCGAAGTGTGTGAGTTCATCAACTGGCCATCATGAATCTAGAATGTATTATGAGTTGGGTCGCTACTATGATAAAGCTTCATTATCTTAAACTCCATTCTAAATTACACTACTGCAAGTTGGCAAAATACTAACTGCTCATACAATAATTGGATTCATCTGTTGAGACCTGATTTTGAAATCTCATAAAGTCTTGCATATTTATTTCGTGTTTACTGATTTCTTTGAGTTTTTAATATTAATTTTTTATGTCTGGTTTATTAATTATTCTTTAATAGTTTTGATTTGTACAGCAAGTGCTCCCAATGTTAAGGAACTGCCTATGCTAGCAGAGTAAATTTTTTTTTTAATCATGGATCATAATTTATGCCATACAAAGAAAATGCGCCATGATGACTTAGTCATGAGTCAGTGTAGGTTTCTTTCTATTATATATATATATATATATATAAACAAATATGTTTTAAAAAAAAACAAAAATAAAAACTAAAATTTGATTCTAAACAAGTCCTGAAATACTGACCTGTTCATACTTCTTAGCTCTGATGAAAGCCTTCATGAGTGTTGTGTAGGATATGACATCTGGGCTAATGCCCTTGAGAAGAAACAATCATTATTATATTAATGAAAAAAAAAAAGAGAAAAGAGGCACATATGCAAAAATTATTGAAGTGAATGCAACTTTTCATTCATTTATTATNGAGAAAAGAGGCACATATGCAAAAATTATTGAAGTGAATGCAACTTTTCATTCATTTATTATAAGAAATAAAAAAAATACATACAGCTTCCTTAATCTGCTCAAAAACAGCAACAGCTTCCATGTATCTGCCAGCAATACCAAATGCATTTATCAGTAAGTTCAGCATTATAAGATTTGGCTCAATTCCTTCCTCTTCCATCAAACTCAGAACTTTCAGAGTTTGTTCACATGAACCCTATGGAGAAGAGTGCTGTTA
>JXCR01094830.1:57050-71451 GCA_002079205.1 Phalaenopsis hybrid cultivar
GCTAGAGACTAGTATAGGAGCCTCCAGCCGCTCCTAATATGCCTAATAATTCGAGTAGCACCTCATTAAGGCCAACTGCGCCAAACGGGACTCGAACCCCCGACCTAAGGGGTCTTATACCATGGATGCCAACGAATAAGCAATAAATTCAAGTAGCACCTCATTAAGGCCAACTGCGTCAAAGGGGATTTGAACCCCCGACCTAAGGGGTCTTATACCATGGATGCCAACGAATAAGTCGGGGTACGCGGCACACACACACACACATACACATGTGAATGACTTATATTTACTCTCTCACCATTCACCAAAATTGTCACACCGCGAGCATTATGGACGGGTCAAACTGAATTCTGGTCACCATGTTTAACAAAAGGGAAATTTATACACGAAGCACACAATTCTTATGTATATGCATGCCATACACCTAAAATTCTATATTTACATACATAGTCCTTTGGTGTTTTATATTTATATATGAAAAGGTGTATTTGACTTTTAAAAAGTATTAATAGTGCTATTTTTGATGTGATATTAAAGATTTGAGTGCAATGTGTGTAGATATGAAAGTTTTGGTGTGAGATATGTAAATACATAGGAATCGTGTGCCGTGTATGTAAATGCCCCTATCAAATATCATAAATTTTAGAAGGGAATTGACGTACAAATTGAAGATGTTACGAGAGTGCCTAGCATAAGGGCGAATTCGTCTTTTGTATGCCTAAGAGAAATTTAATCTTTTATTACTATTATTGTTAGGCATAAATAGGCTTGTTATGTCTAGGGTTAGTTTTTATGCATGAGATTGAGTTGTGAGTCTTTAGGTCTAGGCTTTGGGAGAGATTTCCTACATCTCGAATAGTAGGAATTGGGAGAGGTTATCTATCTCTCGAATTGTAGGTGTTTATCTTTATTTTCTTGTAGAGTTGTTAAATTTATTGAAGAAATATTACGTTTGCCCTAATTTTTCTAGAAAAACGTGACAATTTTGCGGTTGAATCATATCAGAAGAAAGTTTAAATTATAGAAACAACCATTAAAATTGTGAATGATAACAAGCATTGATATATTGAACTATGAAAAAAGTCATCTTTTCAAGTACAAACTGTACCTGTTGAGCATAGACATTTGCTAGCACACAAAAAACACTAGCTGAGAGCTTCAAGCCTTCTTCCTTGAGAGTAGAGACACACTTCCCAGCATCTTGGAAACTCCCATACTGTCCATATATGTCAACAATAATTGCATAANTAATTCGAGTAGCACCTCGTTAAGGCCAACTGCGCCAAAGGGGATTCGAACCCCCGACTTAAGGGGTCTTATACCATGGATGCCAACGAATAAGCCGGGGTACGCGGCACACACAAACACACACACACACACATACACATGTGAATGACTTATATTTGCTCTCTCACCATTCACCAAAATTGTCACACCGCGAGCATTATGGACGGGTCAAACTGAATTCTGGTCACCATGTTTAACAAAGGGAAATTTACACAGGAAGCACACAATTCTTATGTATATGCATGTCATACACCTAAAATTCTATATTTACATAGATAGTCCTTTGGTGTTTTATATTTATATATGAAAAAGTGTATTTGACTTTTAAAAAGTATTAATAGTGTTATTTTTTATGTGATATTAAAGATTTAAGTACTATGTGTGTAGATATGAAAGTTTTGGTGTGAGATATGTAAATACATAGGAATCGTGTGCCGTGTATGTAAATGCCCCTATCAAAGATCATAAATTTTAGAAGGGAATTGACGTACAAATTGAAGATGTTACGAGAGCGCCTAACATAAGGGCGAATTCGTCTTTTGTATGTCTAAGAGAAATTTAATCTCTTATTACTATTATTGTTAGACATAAATATGTCTGTTATGTCTAGGGTTAGTTTTTATGCATGAGATTGAGTTGTCAGTCTTTAGGTCTAGGCTTTGAGAGAGATTTCCTACCTCTCGAATTGTAGGAATTGGGAGAGGTTACCTACCTCCGGAATTGTAGGTGTTTATCTTTATTTTCTTGTAGAGTTGATAGATTTATTGAAGAAATATTACGTTTGCCATAATTTTTTTAGAAAAATGTGCCAATTTTGCGGTTGAATCATATCAGAAGAAAGCTTAAATTATAGAAACAACCATTGAAATGGTGAATGATAACAAGCATTGATATATTGAACTATGAAAAAAGTCATCATTTCAAGTACAAACTATACCTGTTGAGCATAGACATTTGCTAGCACACAAAAAACACTAGCTGAGAGCTCCAAGCCTTCTTCCTTAAGAGTAGAGACACACTTCCCAGCATCTTGGAAACTCCCATACTGTCCATATATGTCAACAATAATTGCATAAATAATTCCACTCTTACCAAAACCTCTACACTTCATACTCTCAAATATATTTCTTATCTCATCCCACTTCCCTTCCTCTCCTAATCTACTAATAATGTTTAGAAAAATCTTGGGGTCTGGATATAGTCCTTCTTCTTGCATCTCTGAGAAGAAGGCAAGCGCTCGTTTCAGATCCCCAACCTTGCAGTGCCACCGAATCAATGAGTTCCAAGTCATGATATCGGGCTTGAAACCTTGGCTAAGCATTTTATTAAACACCTTGAGAGCTTCATCAATCTCGCCGTATTTTCCAAATGTATCTATTAAACCATTGTAAAACCTTCTATCTGGGACAATCCCCTTCTGCTGCATCTCCATGAGAAGACTGATCGCCTTCTTGTACATGCCATTATCCCTATATATCCTTACCATTTTGCTATAAACAGAGGAATTTAATCTGATTTTTCTCTGCTTCATCTCTCCGAGAACCCACCAAGTGTCCTCTAACCTGCCACCATGGACATAGGCGTCAAGGAGGAGAATGTAGGTCTCTCTGTTCCTCTCGATCCCCTCTTCATTCATCTTTACCAGCAACTTATCAGAGAGAAGCAGCTGTCCCTTACGCAAGAACCCTTTAAGAAGAAAGTTGTAGTCTCTCTGGCTAGGACGGAGGCCAAGCCACCTCATCTCTTGAAAAATTGCATCGGCTTCCAGGGTTCTGCCATGGCTGCCAAGAGCATCAATCATGCAGCAATATGACAGAATGCTAGGGTGCATTCCCTGTGCCTCCATCTGGCCAAGTAGAGCGATGGATTCGTCAATGGAGCCACTGGTGCAGTGAGCTTGGATCAAACCGTTGTATAATTCCCAAGAAAGTTCCTCTTTTTCTTCTTCAAGTTTTGATTTTGAGATCGATTCCGGTTTCCCGCGGGCTGCTTTTGAAATTTTGCATCGGATTGAAAACGGTGAAAAGAAGCTACTGGAGATAGACCTGGGAAGTAGAGAGAGAGGCAGTGGCGGGAGTGATTTGGTAGGGAAAGAGATGAGTTTGGTACCCATTCGCTTTCATTTGAACTCAACCGGTGTCCGTTTTTGGGGAACTTATCATCTGCCAACAGGCATAATCAGCCCATCTTATTTCAAAAGCAACAATACTATTTTTTAGGAAAATTTAGGGGCTGTTTGGTTGGAAGAATTTGTCCTGTTTTGAAAAAATTATGTGTTTTATATGAATAATTAGCAAGCCTAGTCGCCATCTAACTCATAAGCACTAACACAGAGGAAGAGTGAGACGCCGACCAGATTGAAGAGAAAAGGGAGAAGATAAAGAGCAAATGAAGAGAGAGAGAGAATTGAGACCTGTGAGAACCCACAGACGATGCGGCAGCACGTAGTCTGCTCGGTCCACGGGGGAAGCCTATCTGAATAAGATCTATGGTCGACTATTCGGTCTATAATTAGGGTTCACAGTTTGGGATAGAACCGGGCCGGGTTCATTGGTTTCAGAAAATTAACTTTACTAATTTGCTCCCATACTAATTAATATATATATATATATATNTTATTGAATCACAATCATCGAATAGAGTGTAGAGAAATAGAGAGAGAGCAGAGCAATAAAAAGTAAAAAGAAACAGTTCTGTAACATTTTATCCATAGAATAATCTCCTAATTATAAACGAGCGAAAATAACAAACGAGATATTTATACTGCTACTTAAGTAGAGTATGTACAAGTCATTTTAGGTATTACCCTTGTAAGCCCGAGGCCATACTGTTCTCTGGCTCGGTCATTTGGACTGAATAGAGTGTCGATGATTATGTCAATTGGTTGTAACTGTTAGTGTCGTCGAGCATAATGCTCGGCTCACTAACTATGGGTCGGTAGGCCCGAAGTTTCTATCGACAAAATAAAATATGTTATCAGGCAGAGACTTGTACTCTTTTTGTGGCATTTGAGAGAGATGGCCAAGTGATCCCCGTAAAACAGCCATGGAAGCTAACCTCTCCTTCTGCTTGACTTCATTGTAGTGGCAAGCTACGACAATTCTTCGTGCGTCGTTTGAGTAGCCTTTCAGGCTGATAGCACCTTGACTGCCCTGATGACTCAGGCAGTCTCAAATCTCAATTTGCAATTTTGGGTCGGATATCTGGTTTGTTGACCGATTTTTTGGCAGGCCCTCTTAATATTAGGGACATTCACCTTGGACCTTTAGATTTTTTTGAGATTCATGCCAACATAGTTAAAATTATAAATGCAAAAATAAAATTAGCCACAAATAAGCAATACAAAATTACAAAATGTGGAAATAATGAAAGTCTAACTTTGTTTATACAGAGTATAATTTACATCTAAAATGAATATTTACAATAATCATGCGGGTCACAGATACATCAAAAAAATACATAATAAAATGCATAATTGCAACGATTATAAGAGATTTCATGCGTTCAACATAATTTCTACTCCACAGGCTCCGTTATCTTCCCTCTAACTGAGAACACATAAACATAAGTGAGCAAGCAATAACCTGGTCGATTCAGTGCACCCAAACAAAAATAAATAAATAAATAAATTAAATATAAAAATTACATAAATACCACGAAATTCATGTGTATTCATATATTTAAAACTTAATTTTTGATATTTACACAACCACTTTAACCCAGCAACCACATCAAAACAATTCTAAAACCTGAAATTAGCATTTTTACATAAAACCTAGTTTTTCATTGTGACACTCAACAGTGTTCTCAATAGAATAAAGAAGAAAGATTTACATGCATACCAACTAATTCCTAGGTATTTACACATTTAAAAACTACACTTCAGTTTTTACATATATATCACCTTGCATATGAATGACGTGTATTTCACATTTTAAAAGTTAAAATGATTGTATTTTTGATATGATATGAAATATTTAGAAGGTATAAATATAAAAAGTAAAACTTAGAAGTGAAGAAGAAACCACAAGCGCCTTTTTGTATGGAGGCAAACAACTCCAAAGCTCGAGTAGTGAAGAAGAACAAGATGACAACCAAATAAGGGTTCTCTCATCTAATAAAAACTACAATAAAATTCTTCATTTGGGACTGTTTGGTAGATGGGTTTCAATAGAATATACAAGTGTAAATCTAGCGAAACAGCAAAATGCAGAAGTTACATGGATTTATGAATTTTTGGATTTAATAAATCCAATTTAGACTTGGATTTGGGTTTAAGGGGCTGTTTGGTAGCCGATTTTAAGCAGCATTTAAACATGATTTAAGCTAAATTGTGCCAAATGGCAAAATAAATATGAGTAAATTCTAAAGATTCTTAAATCCCATTTTTCCTCCGTTTTGCCTTAAACCCGATATTCAGTCAATCCAGCTGGAAGCAAGACTTACTGGATTTAGAAAAGCTGAAGCATTGGGGAAGCGAGAGCTTTAGTAAATCCTATTGAAGTTGTTAAACAGTTTGTCCAGATTAATTATGATTTACTTATTAACATACCAAAAATTTTCATAAACCAGGATTTATAGAATTTACTAAATCCGTCTAAACTAAATCCAACTTGCAACCAAACATCCCCTAAACATGGATTTACCAAATCCAAGTGAATTTGGATTTAAGGATTTACAAAATCCAACTAATGTTAAATCCTACTTGCGACCAAAAAGCCCCTTCGGTAATATACTTACATAGAAGAATACAAGAGTTGGAACAAAAACTCAGTTCTACTGTACGCTCACATAGAATAATGTGTTTTTCTCACCCAATATGATGCTATTCACAAAATGCATTACCCCAACCCTATATACAATTATTTTTTTATTGGGTTCAACAAATGGTTTTGTTAAAAATGAAGTACAAATAGTCCCAACTTTCTAAAGTGAAAGGGGTGATAGAGATTGAGGCAATTGCATATTGCAATTATAATAATCCAATTACAAACTTAACCTAAACAAAACAATTATAATCAAACTTAAAAGAACAAAAAGTTTCTAGATCATGACCACCTTTAAACTATCTAGATAACATTATGTTGTTGGAAAATTTACATACTTGCCACACAATTCGTTTGTATTTACATATCTAAAACCTAAAGTTTGATACTTCAATTTATAACACATTGGTATCATAAATCTATGCATGAAAATGTGCATTTCATTTTTAAAATGTAAGTAATAGTGGTATTTTTTATGCGATGTTAAAAACTTGCGTTGTATGTCTATAAATATCCAAGTTTAGGGGTTAGATATGAAAGCATAAGAGAATCGTGCGGTATGTATGTAAATGGCCAAAAATTGTTTTAGTAAGAAAATGTTAAACCAAACATAATGTATTTAATAGATAACAATATCAACTGAATGCCATTTTGTTGAAGGACCATCAAAGTGCAGGGATTGCTAGATAAGGAAAATTAGAGGTCATGGATTCATCACTTATAACAACATATCTCTATTAAGGACTCATATAAAGAAAGTAAGAAAAGAAGCCTACACATTGCTCCCTTATTGTAATTATTTAATTCCTTCTTCTTTCTATGTAATTTTGTATATAAGAACCTATTGAAACAATAAACAATCCGAACATTCATAGCCACTTCTTTTCTGCACATATTCACATAGAAAGCTTTGCGATCTACATAAATTTAACGAAAGACCCTAACTTCATATAGTTCATCTGAAACACCACTAGTTTAACTTTCAAATAGTGAAATGCATCTTTTCATGCATAGGCAAGGTGGCCTATATGTAAAGATTAAAGTTTTGCTGTTAGATATGCAAATACATAGGAATATAATGGTATGAATGTAAATCTTCCTGCACAGTGTTTTCTACAAAAAAATCATGTTTTCCTTACAAAACACAATCTCAATTAAACAGAAATTAACAGCCACAGAAGATGAAACAAAAGGTATAAAAATCGATTTTTTTAATCCCAAAACACATCAAGAGTAGCAGTGACCCGTCAAAATTACTCCATTAATTGCCTTAAAGAAGATCGAGCAAGCTGCAATATCATGAATTAACTTACAGAGATACTAACTTCTCTAAGTAAACACACCAACCAAACAGATCATCACAAACCAAAAACACAGTTAACTAAGATCAGTAGATCAAAAGCTCGCTACTTTTACCAAAAATGAAAAATCTCGACGACAAAGCAGGAATAAAAATCAAGCTTCAAAAAAAAAAGAAAAGAAAAAAAAGAGAAAACATAATAAATCCGCAAACTTCAACAGATCCAAGAAATTCAACCATTCATCAAATAAAATCAGGAAAATGAATAAAAATCCGACATCAGGATCATCAAATCGTCGCTCTCCGCCGCCGATNAGTATTTACATATTTCAAAACTACACTTCAGTTTTTACATATGTATCACCTTGCATATGCATGACGTGTATTTCACATTTAAAAAGTTAAAATGATGGTATTTTTGATATGATATGAAATATTTAGATGGTATAAATATAAAAAGTAAAATTTAGAAGTGAAGAAGAAACCAAGAGCTCATTTTTGTATGGAGGCAAACAACTCCAAAGCTCGAGTAGTGAAGAAGAACAATATGACAACCAAATAAGAGTTCTCTCATCTAATAAAATTCTTCATTTGGGACTGTTCGGTAGATGGTTTTCAATAGAATATACAAGTGTAAATCTAGCGAAACAGCATAATGCAAGAGTTACATGGATTTATGAATTTTTGGATTTAATAAATCCAATATAGCCTTGGATTTGGGTTTAAGGGGCTGTTTGGTAGCCGATTTTAAGCAGCATTTATACATGATTTAAGCTAAATTGTGCCAAATGGCAAAATAAATATGCGTAAATTCTAAAGGTTCTTAAATCCCATTTTTCCTCCATTTTGCCTTAAACCCGATATTCAGTCAATCCAGCTGGAAGCAGGACTTACTGGATTTAGAAAAGCTGAAGCATTGGGGAAGCAGGAGCTTTAGTAAATCCTATTGAAGTTGTTAAACAGTTTCTCCAGATTAATTAGGATTTACTTATTAACATACCAAAAATTTTAATAAATCAGGATTTATAGAATTTACTAAATCCAACTTGCAACCAAACATCCCCTAAACATGGATTTACCAAATCCAAGTGAATGTGGATTTAAGGATTTACAAAATCCAACTAACGTTGAATCCTACTTGCGACCAAAAAGCCCCTTCGGTAATATACTCACATAGAAGAATACAAGAGTTGGAACAAAAACGCAGTTCTACTGTACGCTCACATAGAATAATGTGTTTTTCTCACCCAATATGATGCTATTCACAAAATTCATTATCCCAACCCTACATATTGCAATTATTTTTTTATTGGGTTCAACAAATGGTTTTGTTAAAAATGAAGTACAAATAGTCCCAACTTTCTAAAGTGAAAGGGCATATTGCAATTATAATAATCCAATTACAAACTTAACCTAAACAAAACATTTATAATCAAACTTAAAAGAACAAAAAGTTTCGAGATCATGACCACCTTTAAACCATCTAGATAACATTATGTTGTTGGAAAATTTACATACGTGCCACACAATTCGTTTGTATTTACATATCTAAAACCTAAAGTTTGATACNACTCCTCATGAGAGGGTTGGGGCTTTATTATATTGTTTTGGATGCAATTAATGCAGAATTATGAACCAGTTTGATCAAATGATATAGATTGCTTCCTTCGATCAGATCCATCTTTTCATATATAGTTAAGGTGCCAGGCATGTAAATCTGAATATTTAGGAATGAGATGTGTAAATTCATAAGAATTGTGTACCACGCCTGTAAAATTTCACATAAATAAATAAACCTTCTAATATAACTATTTAAATGAAATGGCTAAAATTAAAACACAATATTTTTTTACAGAATACTAAAGCATTTAACCTCNAATATTGAAAGCTAGAGATACAACACAGTCATATAAATAGAAGTGGGTTGCTACTTAAAATAAAAGAACTGAACAACACTGAACCGGAACACTAATTGAACCGGCAGCCATATACAACAAAACCAGAGAGAACTAAAACCTATACTAGACACAGACTTAACATCCCCCTCCATATTGATGATGAACTTTGTTGAAGATTGTCAATTTGGTGCGAAGTAACTTGAACCTGGAATTGGGAAGAGATTTAGTAAAAAAAATCTGCCAATTGATCAAGAGCGTTAACATGATAAACATTAATATAGTTGTTTTTGATGCATTCTCTAAAGTGGTGACGGTCAATTTTGATATGTTTGGTCGTAGCATGGAAGACAAGATTATTAGCGAGAGCAATAGGTGAAGTATTGTCACAATATTGAGTAGTAGGGGCGCGTAGAGGAGTTTGAAAAACTTGAAGTAGGCGCCTAAGCCATACTATCTCTGTCCCTAGAGACACATGCATCGTGGAGCAGTGCTCATGCAAGATCAACAACCGATTGCTTACTTCAACCAGGTTCTTATAGCTAGAGCGAGGTAGAAGTCAGTATATGAACAAAAATTGATGGTAATTGTCTTGGTCATTCAGAAGTGATGACTCTAGCTGTTGGGATAACATTTTTTTGTCACGACAAATCAAATGTTTTTAAAGTATTTCTAGAGCAGCGGATGGTGATTGAAGAACATCAGAGATGGCTATCCAAGCTATTCGGGTATGATTTCGAGATTTGACAGCGGCTGGGATTGGAAAACAAGGCTGTTGACACACCGTCGAGAAAGGTGGAGGACCCCGATTGACAGTCCTATCGGTACCCTTAGTATTAGATTGGGAGGTGTTGAGACAGAAGAGCGAACAATCATCCAGGATATACATTGAGGAAATAACAGCTCCCCTATCAAGGGTGATTCATGCTACCCAAGTCTACTGAGTATATTCTCAAATTAATACAAGTGTTTTATGGCAGTACGATCGGGGGGTATTCAAGGGTGTAGAAGACCTACAGTCGTCTGGCGGCGGAGATTTATTGGGTATGGATGCACAGAGAAGTGGAGGGCATGGTGGCAAAATGTGATTTGTGCCAACGACAAAAGTACTTGACCACAACACGTGGGGGTTACTACAACCATTAGCATTACTAGCGAAGGTTTGAGAGAAAGTAACGATGGATTTTTTTAGGGGTTGCCACAGTCATAAGGGTTCACGGTGATTATGGTAGTCGTGGGTCGTTTAAGTAAGTAAGCACATTTCATTCCATTATGATATCCCTACACTGTCGTCTCAGTTGCGGCGGTGTTTGTCTAGGACGTAGTCAGTTTGCACGGGGTGCCATAATCGATTGTATCAGATAGCGACAAGGTGTTCCTAAGCCACTTATGGAAAGAATTATTCAGGTTCCAAGGGACAGTTCTTAAAAGAAACACTACATATCATCCTCGACCGATGGACAGACGAATGTGGTGAACAGAAGTGTGGAGACATATTTGTGTTGTTTTGTATCTGATACACTAAGTGAATTGTCGTGGATCGTTTAAGTAAGTAGGCACATTTCATTCCATTATGATATCCCTACACTGTTGTCTCAGTTGTGGCGGTGTTTGTCTAGGATGTAAACAGTTTGCACGGGGTGCCAAAATCGATTGTACCGGATAGCGACAAGGTGTTCCTAAGCCACTTATGGAAAGAATTCTTCAGGTTGCAAGGGACAGTTCTTAAAAGAAACACTACATATCATCCTCAGACCGATGAGCAGACCAATTTGGTGAACAGAAGTGTGGAGACATATCTGCGTTGTTTTGTATCTGATACACTAAGTGGATTGCATGGGCCGAATATTGGTATAATACTTCGTACTACATGACAACATAAACAACCCCTTTTAAGATATTGTATGGATTGGATCCACATCACCTGATACATTATGTGCATAGCACTACACCGATATCTAGCGTTGATCAGCACTTGAACGAGAAGGACAGGATACTAGTAGAGCTCAAGGGACATCTTCTGAGAGCTCAACAAATTATAAAGAGGAAAGCAGATGGACAAATGAGAGAGGTGCAATTCGAACCAAGGGGCATAGTCTACTTGTAGTTGAAGCCGTACTGACAGAAAACATTGGACAGTGGCCTACCGTTTCAAGTTACCAACATCATTTGCACTATACCCGGTCTTCCATGTATCACAGCTGAGACGTGCGATTGGAGATTGTACACCTTTGTCTACACTACCGCCGACGTTGATGGAGGACTTGGAGGAGATTTTGGAGCTGCTAGAGATCGAAGGATTGCGCCAAGGAGTAGGGGGAGCAAAAGAGGTCTTGGTTAAGTAGAAATGATTGTTAGATTATGAAGTAACATGAGAGCTTTACGAGGTGATCCACAAGATACTTCCTTGGGAGGAGAGTATTGTTGAGCAACAGGAGGGACTGGACCAGGAGAGATCGGTTGAACACCTCCCAACCGGCCCGTCCCCTCCACATACGGGGCTGATCCTCTTTGCAATAAACAATCGAGTGATCCCAGGACATGGAAGAGGAAGGAAAGGAGCATTTGGGGCCCACTAGAGTTATAATCACATATTCAAGGAGGAGAAATTAAAGGGAGTTGGAGGGAAAGTTTAGAAGCAAACTTTTCAAATGTTTTATGAAAATTTTATTAAGGGGGAAACCTGAGATTTGTTTCTTTTGTGCATTATTTTGGTGGAAGCTGTGTTTTTTTCTTTTGTGTTGTTCCTAGCGATGTCTAGGGTGTGGGGGATCATCTTTTGTTTCCTGCTTGTGTTTCCTTTGATTGTAGTAAGAGCAACGCTTATTTGTGTCTTTCCACTTATCTATTGTGATTTTATCATGATTTGTTCGTTGATTTTGGTGCCGAGACGTATTATACTGGCAGTAAACACACGTATTTACGAAATATAAAGCCAAGCAGTGAAAACATAGAAGAATATTTGATTAAACGAGGAGAAAACATTGCAAAAATGTTGCTCATACACCTCAGTGAAAGAAAATTCTTTGCTTTAATATTTACAAAGGAGATGCAAGTTGAAGAGCCTATGTATCTGCAGATAAACATGCAAATTAAAATCAGGCTTATAAAATCTGAATCACGAGGAGACCTCACTGTGCATCAGTTCACTAAAATCATATCCTAAGAATATAATTTTCATATTACACATACTTATATAATTTTTTTATCAAATACTGAAATGTGAGAGCCACACTTAGCTCCTCTTTGATTTCAATGTAACTATATTTATGCTGCTTCCGTTCTCCTTCTACATTCCTAACAGACAGAATTGGTTTTAGAAAAAGTGTTGCCACCATTCACGGGATTTAACTGATTTAAGGATCACTTCCACTCTCAAATCCTGAATCTTGAAACAAATAGCCAAACAGTACATTGAGATTTAACAAAAATTTAGTAAATATCTGTATACTAAAAAACAAGTATAGAAGAATTTCGCTTATACGAAGCATCGAGTCCATCTGTCGAAGTAGCTGAATCAAGCTCACTTGTTGAAGTGGCTAAATCGAACCCACTCTGCGAAGTGGCTTGCCCGATCAACTTTATTTTCCTGAAGAAGATAACCTAGCCTACCTTCAAAGTGTGGCAATTCGAGGAAGTCGTCATGACTAACAAAGACATACGTCAATAACTCATTAAAGATACCCCCCTACATGGGGGATTTAGTAATTTTGACCAAATCCCGAGGAAACCCACTGTACTGACAATATCTGACATTGTTCGACAGTATATGACATCTATGACATTGACTTTACCCCAAGACAGGGAAAGAGGGAACGGTACAATATTGAATATACCATATAGGTTAATTTATAGTCTCTCTCTAATATATAAAAAGGGAGATCAAGGGAGAGAAAAGAATCTTCTTCTACTCCTCCAAAAAGGCCCCAGGATCTTTAGTTTTCTCCCAGGCTCCCTCTCTCTGTAGAATACTATAACTCAAGGAACCTCAGAGGAATTGTCTTCCTCCGGTTTGTCGGAGATAAAAAATTAATATATTTCTTAGGGCCCCAAAGGGATATCATCTATCTCTCTATCTCCCCCTAACACTTCTTTCATGAGGCAAAGTATTTCACCAGGTTGTATGTGCTCACAAATAATATAGGACTCTACTTACTAAAAGGACTCAACAATATCATTTCAAACAATTTTTAAATTTAATCTTTTCAATATTTACTACATTTACATTTACAGAATTTATTCAATCCTACTTGAGTTTGAAGTCATTAAAGATAAAATCACTTGCATTACAGACATTGGTAAAATAAAAAATATTTGCTTACAATGCTGCCTTCTTGATGCATATAACATAATTTTTCAACCGAACGTGAAAGAAAAAGGCAAAAGGAAAAAAGAAGGGTTAATACTCATTGAAGAAGAAGACAGCTAAAGATAAAGAATTGGAATTTCAATGCCGTCCAATGCTATCAAGAGACAGGAGAAAATATCATCACCTGGTGAAAATTTCTTCCAGGAAGAATGACAGTATCAGTGAAATTTTCAAATAGCACCATTATCTTTAGTTTAATTAACTAAGCGACCTGTAAAGAAAGCACACTTTAGCAACATATGATGAAACATGTCAAAAACAAACTTTCAGAAAAACAAATTTGCAGCTACTTAAACACCTCGTTGTTCAAGTGTAATTAAAGCATTCTGTAGGATCTCCCTGGCCTTTCTATCAGGAGTGCATCCAGCAAACTCCATTTCTCTATATATTATTGGAACCTGAATGTTACAACAGCTCATAAGTTAAGGATGAAACAAGAGAGATAGTTGAGCCAACTCGGCTGCCATTGTGTGGCCTCCTTATGCATGTTGCAGCATGTTATTTGCACAGCAAAGCCACACCAAAGAGCATAAGGTTCGTGGCATCCGGCTCATGCGGTTGTGTTAAGCCGAAGTGTGTGAGTTCATCCACTGGCCATCATGAATCTAAAATGTATTATGAGTTGGGTCGCTACTATGATAAAGCTTCATTATCTTAAACTCCATTCTAAATTACACTACTGCAAGTTGGCAAAATACTAACTGCTCATACAATAATTAGATTCATCTGTTGAGACCTGATTTTGAAATCTCATAAAGTCTTGCATATTTATTTCGTGTTT
>JXCR01094836.1:0-97848 GCA_002079205.1 Phalaenopsis hybrid cultivar
GAGTTATTAATGTTGTAACCATGCTCAATGTGAATTGGATATCTTGATTGGCCCATGAGTAAGGCAAGTGATCAATCTTTTTATACTATGGTTAAAAGTTATATGAGTAAGCACCCCTAAAGATAAATTTAGTTATTAAAGAATTGTACACCCTTTTGTCTTAATTAGACTTGAGCTTGTAGTGTTTTAAGGGGTTCATGATTGCTTGTGTTTAATTTTCTAATCCTCTACATATGATGTTAGATCAAACCTAATTCACTAGTAAGCTTTTAAGGTTGTAAGGGTAAGTTTGAAATTTTGAAAAAGTTTAATAAGTTATGTCTGATCTTGATTAAAAATGAATTGAAATTTGTCTCTGCTTTAGCTAAGGGTTTAAATTAATGAATTGTGAACTTCCTAACTCAAAACCCTCACTTTTGTATCTTCCAAACTTTGATCTCTTCCAATTTATGACAATTTAAAGGATTGTAATTTTACCTTTTTGTTGAAATTGTTGTGTATGAGTTGCCACTAAATTTCCCTTGGGTTCCAATCTTTTCAGAGGATTAATCATCGTGATTTAATACCCTCCCTTCTGATTTATCCTAAAGATAAATTGAGTTATATTTAAGATGTGAAATTCCCAAAATACCCCTATGGCTTCTACACCCCTAACTTTCACATTTTGGTTTAAATGATCATGAAAGTTAGTTGATCAATTACTCATGGACCAATTAAGATACCAGTGAAGAAATTATATTTTTGGGTCATTTATTTATTTTCTATAATTAATTAAACCCTTAATTGTGAATTTCTAATGCTTATTGATTTGACTTCTCAAAACATGCTGTGTCATTAGAAAATTTTTATATCAATCAAGGAAATTTTTGTGATTTTTTAAAATATATTTTAATTTTTATAACTTTTTTAGAAATTTTTGAAAGGAAAATAATTAGAAAAAATATTTTAATTCCAAAAATAAAATTTTATTCTTCGTTGATCACTCATACTTCAGAGAACCCATTATAGTTTATTTCATTTTTTTCTGATTTTCTTTTAATTTTTTATAAATATTCTAAGTGGACGAAGACAAATACATTTAAAAATTAGGGCTTTTGGATCCAAGAATGTTCTCTCACTTTGGAAAAATCATAAGAAATCCCTAATTACAAGAGGAATAAGCCCACAAAATTTCAAGTCAAAATAAGCAATATTTAAATTTATATGATTTAATAATGCTTTGGGGTTTTAAATTAAATTAAAATAAAATATATAATAAATATTTTCAATTTTTAGTTCATAATATTCTCCTTTACTTAGTGAGCACATATGTATTTTTATTTATTTTTCAAAATTTTCAGCATCAAGATATGCTTTTTCTAAGATTTGTTTAGTTTTTGTAATTAAATAAACCCAAAAATTCTAATTTTTCTACTTAATCATGTTGCCAACACCTCATCCTCGACAAATCTGAAGCCCCACGTGTCGCTCCATCGTTTGTTGCATCTTCCTTGTCAGTGCCACCCGTTTTGGTGGTTTGGTGTTGCCAATAACGCCACAATAACACAGGGATAACACTAAAATACATTGAAATTAAAACCACAATACTGCTCGGGAGAACACCAGGATAAAACTGCACCAACTCCTTAAGTCCATGGGGCGAGTCTTCATTTTCTGCACTCTCCACGTGTCCGCCATGTAAGCCTGTTGTTTTCTCCACGTTTCCTCGTCTAGATCGATCACCACCACTGATTTAATACACATAAAAACGGACAGCATCCATTCATCTTCTCCAAAGAGCACTAACCCAAGAATCATCCTTGTTCTAAGCCTAATATCTCACTCGATTCTTGACTACATCGAGTGACGTTTGTTCTTACACCTTCATCTAAGTGTGTAGATTAAATCTATACAACTAGATTATCATGGCATTCAACTTATCTTCAAAAAAGTCCAAAACCAAGCCAAAAAGAGGTGTTTTGAAGTTATACCTTAGCCCAATAGGAGATGCCTCAATTGGGTTGTTGTAGAAGCTTCACCTTGAGTCCATAAACCTCCTCAAAGTGTGGTCTTCCTCTGAAAAATAGGACCACGTATGAATTCAACCAAAAGGGGCTCGGATTTGGTCTTGGACTTGGTTAGAGGGCTCGGATAAGTGGAGTTTTGATAGGGAACGAAGTTTTATGCTGTGGGGAAGCTTTTGGAACACTTAATTTGAGCTTTTGTGGAGTTTTCCAGAATGACCCAAAAAATGCCCTAATTTTAGACTTTATAATTAAGGTTTTGTGGTGGAGGTGGAGGGCTAAAATCAGTGGGAAGGCAGAGAGTAACATGTAAGAATGTTTGAGAGTAATTTGGCAGGGCTTCGCCAAGGTAAGTGGGTGCCTCCATTTTTTGGCCTTGGAGGTGGCCAATTTATAAGCTCGGTCATGGTCGTTGACTAGGGAAGCTTAGGTGTCAAAATAATGCTGAGTTGGTGGTGAAGTGGATGTAAAGCTCCAATGGGAGTGATCCAAGTAGGATGGGTAGAATTTGAGTTTTCAAATCAAAGAGTGGTTCTCGGTTTGGACTTTTTTACGCAGCTAAGATGTGTAGGGTCATTTTCATGCTAAGGGAGTGCAAGGATAAAAAAGAATGTAATTAATTGTCTTCTACCAATTGTTCAAAGGTTGGATGTAATGAGAAGGGTTTTGTATTGATTTTGCACTTGACTTGGGCTAGAGTCATGAAAACATGGTTGGGGTAGTCTCCAAAATTGTTGAGGTTGCTGGCCAGCTTAGGGAGTGGGTGCTCAAGTCTCCATCTAAGGGATTTTTAGTTATTTTAATTTTAATTTGGTTTAAGTAAAACATTAGATGAGGTAAGGTGCTTTTGGCCAAAAGTGGAAAGAGATTTCTTCATTCACTATTTGAGGGGTGTACTTATGCAGAGTGTGCAAGGTTTGGGTTGTTTCATGTGGAGAATAATCAAAATCTTATATAACTCATGTGGTGTTTTTGGCGGTGTTATCCGCGACATTATCTCGGCGATTAATCGTTGGTTCTATGTTATTGGCGAGTTTTAAAGAAAAACAAATGCATTGCAGCATTTTCCATGGCAAGTTGGGGTTATTCGCGGGATTTGTGTAGTACCGTGAGGTTGGTGTTATTGGTGGTATTATTGGGGTTGTATTGTGGTTGTATCGCAGGATCACGACGAGGTACCGCAGGATTGTGGCGGTGTGATTGCGGGATTGAGGGGAGTTGTGCGGGACTGCAGGTTGTCAATATTGTTGGTAGTGTCGTGGTGTTATTGTGCATGTATCGCGGGGTTATGAAGAGTTTGCGGCGCAATTTGGAGGAGTTATTGGAGGGGACGTGAGTTTGGCGTTATTGGGGATAATTTAGGTGTTATTTTGGTAGTATGGTTGTGCTATTGGGTGTTATTGGCTAGGGTTTAGCCCAATTCAAGCCCAAATTTTACCTAAACCTCTTTCCCACTTCAATTCAACTTATTGGCACAAGGTATAAGGTAATTGGTAAATTTGTGAATTTCTAGGGGTTTTTTGTGAGAGATTTAGGAATGTGAATTTGGCAATTTTGAATTTGAATGGAATTTGATGTTGATTTGGATTTGGTGATATTTGATCTCAATTTGTCAAAATTGGCAATTGAGCCTAGAATTTGGTGGGATTGAATTTGATTTGAAATTTGATGTAAATTGATTTTGGGGTCCATGAGAATTGAATTTGAAGTTTGAATTCAATTTTAGATTGAAATTTGGGTAATTTGGAACAAGTTTGGTGAGGGGACATGAGGTATGAGGTGCCCAAGCCACCCAGGGTCAAAGAGGGTGTCCTTAAGGCCTCATAATCCTATTGGAACTCTCTTTGGGCTTCAACATGTTGGTCTTAGTCATCACAACTAAAGTTTGAGAGCTTGGGACCACCCATGTGAGGCCTTAGAAAAGAACTAAGAGGTGGTTAGAATTGATAAGGGGTGGATCTTAACACTTGTCTTCTAAGATAGTCAATAGAAAAGTCCTATGGCTAGATACTAAACTCTAGAAGAAAATGTAGACTTCACCAAAAGTGAGGTCAACAGGAGCAAACATTTTTAAAGCCACTTTAATGATATGTCAGCTTTAGCTATTGAACCATCTTATCATGGTGGGGCTCTCTGCATGCTTTTTGCGGGAGACCATTATCGAGTTCATTAACCCTCCCTCCTATAAAAAAGGGGAGAGAGGTCTCTGTCGATTGTGCTCATCTTAAAAGCAAGTTAGTGGGTTAGCATAAAATGTGAGAGATTAGTCGACTGCATTGAGTCGGAGATGAAGGCGACTTTTCGTAGGCAAGAGTGATGGGCTTTGCGAGGGCCATATATTAGCTCTTTTTTTTCTTCAAGTTTAGTATAGAAAATGGGGACTTTTGTCGAGTCAAGTGTTGAACAGGCGTAGTGTCCTATGGGGAAAGGTTGTACCGACAACACATTTCCATGGAATGCAGTACGTTCGTTCGGTAATGTTGTCGGGGGTCTAGTCGACTCTGAGGAGGTAATGGGGAGGAGTTGAACTAGGTATCACACCTGCTGGAAGTCTTGTCTGTGAATGGATGGGGTGTACGTTGGGTAAAGCTAGTGCTGACAACATGTTCCTAGGGAGCGCAATACAACCATTCGACGGTTGTTGCCAGAAGTCTAGCCTACCTTGAAGAGCTAGTGGTGGACAAGTGGGTTATTAAGTCTTCTGGTAGATGTATCCTCCCTTTCTCCATCGTCATCCTGTGCTAGGGAGAAAATGCAAGGAGATGAAATATAGCGAGGAGGATGAATTGAGGGCTCTTGGTGAAGACTCATCGTCTAAGTTTCAATATAGTGCTCCCCCTAGAGAGTTTGTTCTCATTCCAAAGGTTTTGTAAATGGTATACCTGTGCGTTTATTTTTACTTGTTACAATTATATTTTGTACCTTTCGACCGATATAAATAAAAAGTTTCATTTTTTGTTGCAAATACTTCTTTTATTTGCTGCTTATGCAGTCAATTGTCTTGCATTGTAGTATTCTATCATGTTTTTCTTTTTTTTTTAAGTAACTCAAACTTAATAATCATGGAAAGTGATCGTTGAATATCATTCATTGGGGACATGTTTCCTAAGTATTAAAAATCAACCACTGTCATTTGTTCGAACATATCAAAGTCCAAAGTCAATTGGGTGTTTGAGATGATAGGAACTTTTTGAATTTTGCGAATGACATTGCATGTATGTTGTAAAAGGAAAGTGCAAAACTTTATCTTTGTTATATTGACTTTAATTACATACAAGAGCTTTTTTAATCAAGGAAAGAACTACATTAAGTCATCTCTACTCCAAGTCCTGGGCATGACGTCTCCTGTGTAGGTTTTAAGTCAATAAGCTCCAGAGGAAAAATTTTTTTACGACGATGAAGGGTTTGGTCCAAGTCAGATCGAGCTTGTCGACTGCTTGTCCACAAGCCGCTGGATTGGCTTTTTTTAGGACGAGTTTAGAGATGAAACGCTCTTCTCGTTTACTTGCTTGTTGAAGTATCAGGTGGTTCACCTTTTGATTTCCTCCTGAAGGGCCAAATCGATGTGAAAATCTTTAGTGAGGTCGACTATGAGCCTGGATCCCTCGTCATTGGCTTGTTGCCATTCTGTCAGGCTTTTCTTTGTCATAGGCCGAGGCCATTACGGACATATTGTTGTGGTAATTGTACTTCACCAGTAGCCTTGTTTCAATGTCGTGACATAGCATGAAAGGGATATGACCTTTTTTCATTGAGTCTCGTTCGGATGACCAACGGTACTGACGGTAGAAGGGCTGCCCATTTATTAATTGCTCCTTTGACCCTTTTCCTCAGGAGATTCAAGATGATCTTATTGGCTGCTTCGAATTGACTATTGGTGCGGGGGAGATGCACAGATGCAAACTATTGATTTATTTTTTGGCTTTCGCAAAAGTTTCTAATGCTTTTCTCAGTGAACTGGGTACCGTTATCAGTTATGAGGACTAGGAGAGCCCGTGGTAACATATGAGCTCAATCTAGATGAAATTTCGGACTACAACTGTGGTGATTCTTGCAAGCACCTTGGCTTCTATCAATTTTGAAAAATAGTTAATGATAAGCAAAAGGAATTTGTGTTGTCCCGCAGAGAGTGTAAAAGGCCCGAGAATATCTAGCCCTCATATGGAGAAAGGCAAGAGAATCATTACAGGTTGTAATTGTCGAGTCAACTGATGTTATAGCTGATCGCACTTCTGACATTGCTCACACATCTTTATGAATTCTTCAGCATCTTTGAGAAGTGTGGGCCAAAAGTGTCCTTAGAGTTGCACTTAGTAGGATAAATTTCTTCCTTATGAGTGGCTCCCTCATTCTCCTTAATACACCTTACGGAGGACATCCTTAGCTTCAATTTCCCCCAAGCATCTCAAGCATGGTGAGGGAGTGAATCTTAAAGAAAGCATCCCTTCTATCATCAAGTGTTGGGCTACTTTCATCTTGAAAAGCCTTAGGTCGATGACTTCATTTGTTAATTTCCCAATTTTGAATCGTATATAAGGATCCATCAAGCTTCTTGTTCTTTTAATAGAGATTTTCATCGTCTCAAGCTCTTTGATCGTCGGATGAATCAGTCATTGACATGTTTCGCCTCCCAGTTGGGACCATTTGGACAAAAGGTCAATTATCAAGTCTTTCACTCGCCTAACGTGATCAATTCAGATGCAAATAAATCATTTGATCTCAACTTTTGCTTTGATGTGATATTTTTCTATTACCTCATCTCAAGCTTCAAAATCTACATTTATGCGAAGAGGGAGAGTTCCTCGAGAGGGAAAGTTTCTTGAGAACAAAGGTATCGGGAGGGAGATGGGTAGCAAGGGAGAAACTATTGCATACGGAGTACTAATAACCATTGAATAACCTCCGTGGTTTTGTATTTCGGGGTTATTGGGAAGTTATTGGAAGGTTATTGTGACATTAATTCCAATAATCTCTCAATAACGCCCTAATAACACCATTAACCTCTGCGGTTCCATTTTCATATTTTTTTATTTGTTATTCGGTTTTGTGAGATTATTGGGGCATCAACTCAAATAACGTCAAAATAATCCCATGATAACCTTCCAATAATAATTGCGGTTCCATTTCGATGTTATTCATAGGGTTATTATGAGTTATTGAAAGATTATTGGGGATTACGCACACAGAGTTGTGTGCATACTCCATATGCAATAATTTCTCGTAGCAAGGAGCCTCTTGTTCCCATGTTTTGAAAACGTTGGAAAACACATTTTTACTATTTTTAGGATTTAAAAAAAAGTAATTTTGTTATAAAAAACAAAAAGTAAAATAGACAAACAAACATAATTTTTTATTTATTTCTTTTTTTTTTGTTTTTGAAAACAAAACACAAGAAACAAAAATTGATCCCAGGAGCCCCTATATGACTTCCCGATTATGAGAACAGAGCACGTTAAAGGATATTTTAAACTATTTTGTGTTAATTATACAAAGTCTGTGACCCACCTACCTCTCTCCACATCCTACCTACCGCTCACCTACCTCTCTCCACATCCCACCTACCGCTCACTTACATCTCTCCGCGTCCCACCTACCGCTCTCCTGTTTTCTATAAATAGCCTTTTTTTTGTCTGTCATAAATTGCTAAGCCAAGCCCTCTTAACCTATGTACTGCTTAATCCTCTGCTCCTTAAGCTTGGCTCGACAAAACTTACAAGAAAAGCTTACGTTGGAGAGCTAAGAGAGAAGAGAGAGAGAGAAAGAGAGGAAGAGAGAGAGAGAGAGGAAGGGAGAGAGAAAAAGAAAAGGAAGTTTTCTTGTAAATGTCGAAGTGCTCGATGGTATAATTTCTTGAAGTAATAAAATCCTCTGCAGCTCCGTGGACGTAGGCAAATTAGTGAGCCACATAAATTTGTGTGTCATTTTCTGGTTTGCAATTTTTTGATCTGATTTTTTTTCATTTTATTGTAGTCGTTTTTCATAACAATTGTTATCAAAGCTGTGATTTCGGATCTAAGGAAGAACAATGGGCGGATACAAAGTGATGGCATCGGGGATCGAGAAGTTTAATGACACAGACTTTGGTTAATAGAGGATGCAGATAGATGACTACCTCTATGGGAAGAAACTTCATCCTTCGTTACTGGAAAAGAAGTCAGAAAAGATGGACGATGCGGAATAGAATTTCTTGGATTGATAGGTTCTAGGGATTATACGATTAACCCTGTCAAGCTCTGTTACCCACAACGTCATCAAGGAGAGGACTACTACAGATCTCATGGCGGTTTTATCAGGTATGCATGAAAAGCCATCAACGAATAATAATGTGTACTTAATGAAAAGTTATTCAACTTGAAGATGGCGGAATGTGTGTCTTTTGTTCAACACCTGAATGATTTCAATACTATGACAAATCAATTGTCGTATGTTGAAATTGATTTTAATGATGAGATACGTGCATTGATACTGTTGGCATCATTGTCAAATGCCTGGAAAGTCATGAGGATTGCAGTTAGCAATTCTGCAGATAAATTCAAACTGAAATATGATGATATTCATGATTTGATTTTTGCTAAGGAGGTACGCAGGAAAGATTCTGGCGAGACCTCGGGTTCGAGTTCGACACTGATTGTTGATTCCAAAGGGAGATCACTGATGCGCCCCTAGTGCGTGTTATTTTTCTGCATATTTTATGTCAATTTAAATCTATGGTAACAGTGCCAAAAAATTGACCCATCCTGAAATTACGCAGTAATTTAGCTTTCAAAAATATGGTCAGAATCTTGACCCAATTTATATTAAGTATTTAATGTGTAAAATCAAAAAATTTATAAAATATATAAAATAGTTCACACACTAGTGGTTTTACGCAAGTGCACGTATCTCTTCAAGTAATATATGACTTTCTTTAAAAACCCCAGTATCGGTCCCACAGAGAAGCGCAGTAAGAATTTCTTTAGGCTAATTCTAGTCTACTATTATAAAGTTTTAATTTGAAAGATAGAAATTCTTATGATAATAACATAAATCACAATATTCAAATTATAAAAATTAAAGAAAGAAGGACAAGTTAAAATGAGTTAAATGAATGCTAACATAAATGCAGTTAAAAGACTAAGCTAAATAAACTAATTGCTAAACTTTAAAATTAAATTTACTTATACTAAACAAAGTTTTGTGACGAAGAGTTTGAATTTAATAAATCATCATTCCCCTTTACAATGAGTATATAGATTGTGAATAAATTAAAATCATTTGAAAAATATATTTAAAAACTATTTTGTGTCAAATAGGAGCAATATTATTCTTTACCCTCTTTCGAGCGCTATAAAGAACATTAACTAATCCACAATTTGGTCCCTAATTTCGTGGTTAGGCTGGAAGGATACAAATTGCCACTCCAGAGCTCCCACTACTCCCTCACCTGAGGGCTAACATGCTCGCATTAGTTTCCAATCAAATGAACCAAATTGTGGATTCTAATCTTTCACCTTAAAATCTTCCAATTCTAAATCCAACGAAGTATATCTCCAAATTTATTTGCACCTAATCCCATGGATGAAATACTCTCCCATGAAATCAAATGTGATTTTCCCCATGTTGTAGAAATCATAGCCCTTTCGGAACATATGTTTCTCAACCCATTTTAACATTTCAATTGATCAAATTGAAAAGTAAATGAAGATCGGAGTTGGAATCATCACAAATTATTAACATTTAAACTCGTATAAAACAAAATTAATTCTTCACAAAACCAAATCTCAAAGTAAGGAGAATGATAAAAAAGACTACTCAGAATTCATGAGAATGATGCGACAAAACACAAATTTCATTAATAAAAACAAGTTTACAATACCAAAGAAATAAAAGAAACAACTTATCTCACAATCCTTCCAAAGAAAATCCCTAGAAGTTCTCTTTAAGTCTTTCTCTCCTTACAAGCGCTCTCAATTCTCTCATAGAAATATAATGAAGAAGAAATCTATCACATTCTCTCTCCTCTTACAATCCTTGAAGAAAATCTTCAAGCCNCCCTTACATGCCCTCTCAATTTTCTCTTAGAAATATAATGAAGAAGAAATCTATCACATTCTCTCTCCTCTTACAATCCTTGAAGAAAATCTTCAAGCCCTTGAATTTCTCTTTTACTCTCTCCCTTTCCTTCTTCTCACTCTCACGCTACACACACACACACACCCCACCACCAACTCATGCCCCCCAAAACTCCTCTCCAAGCCCTAGACTTCCCTCTATTTTATAAAAGTTATCTCCCTCCAAAAAGAATTCAAAATTCCTTCTAAAATTCTATCCAAAAGTCAACTCATTTGAATTTAAAAGGCATGTCCATTGATCCATGAGTCATATCCCTTCATAAAAGAGCCTTTTAAAGTGTCTAGATTCATTGAATCACTCCATGGGGTGTTTAGAACAAGTGTCCCTTTGAAAATTTGCGCAAAAACTCATCACGAACCGCCTTAATCAGCAAAAAGTCATCTCCGGCGCATCCGGCACCAAGTCGGCACATCATGCGCCAGTTCTCTGGATTTTGGTGCATCATGCGCCACCTTGCAACAGCTCCACTATTTTGCTCTGTTTGGCTCCGTTTCAACTCCAATTTACCCCGTTTCAGTTGCGTTTTGCTCCTAAAAGATATACCCACAAAATAAACATGAAAATAACATTTCTTTAAAGTATAATTTCATTCAAAAAAATGTAAGAAATGTAAAGTAGATGAAGCATAGAAAGACATATCGAGATGTGTCAAGTCAGAATTTTCTTTCTTGCTCATTTTTACTCAAAATTGCACCATTTTTGCTTCATTTTCTCCAAAATTTCATTTCTTGTACGTGAGATCAAAAAAATGCAAAATATCTTCCTTTAAAGTGTAATATCATTAAAAATCATTAAAATCAAGCATAAAATAGATATAGAAAAGTAGATAATTTTTATGCAGATCAAAATCCCCCAAACTTAAATGTTAATTGTCCTCAAGTAACCCTTTTACTACATAAAAATATGACTTAGGATAGAGATTAACTTATTAATTTCTATACTTTAGTTTAATAAATAAAATAATAAAATTTAAGAAAAATCTTTAATAACTTAGATTGAAACTCTATGTCAAGAGTACTTAGTAATCAAATTTAAGATTTATGAATCTCTTTTCATTTTAAGAAAAATTGTAAGTTGTCATATCAATGATACTTAGAACATTCATATGAAAAAGAACTTCATAAATAATTTACTAGTAATGCTACAAATACTCCAATACAAGTTTAGAAAATGTAATAAAGTCTTTTCCTTAAGTTGATTCAAGTGAAGATAATTTTTTATTAGACATCTCATCAAGTTTCTCCTCACTCATTTTTCTTTTCTTTTCTTTTTTTTTTCTTTTTTCTTTTCTTCTCTTTTTTTTCTTTTAGGATCTTTTCAATCATTTCTTTTCTTTTTTTTTTCTTTTTTTTTCAAGTGAGGATTACTATATCTGAATAACCTTTAATAATTTTGAACTTCACTATCCTCTTCTTAAAGTCAAAATGTCTTACATTTCTTCACTTTATAAATTCATATTAGTTTATGATTTTTCATAAAGTCTCATTCTTTTCTTCTTACATGAAACTCTAAAATTCTTAATACTTCAAAAATACAATTTTCTTGTAGTCTTATCCTTTCATACCAAATATCTTTAACTTTAAAATTGACATTCGTTATAAAAAACTTTTACCTAAATTTACCAAAATATTTATAAACATAAATATAGTCATTTAAAGTTAAACTCTAATATCCAAGGTCATATTAAATTAATTTTAAAAATATAGTTAATTGAGGTCAAATAAAATTTAGTTTACTTCTTTTCAAAAGAAAATTTTCTTTTCCCCCAAACTTGTATTTTTAAATATTTTACATTTAATTTCATAAAATGTAGCATGAAGAAAAAGTAAAAGTTGAATCTACTAACAACTACAACATCCTATAATATTCATATACGTGCATAATCAGGATAGAATGACTGCAGGAGAAAGTTAATCCAGCATAACACATGCTTGCAATAATTATAAACTAAAAAGGAAGTACATTAACTTTAAAATTTATTTCTCTTCCTACCCCCGAACTTGTTTTAAACATGTATAACATTCAATACATAAAATATAAGCAGGAAGAAAAATAGTTTAGAAATTCTATCTACCACAAACATCAATAAGTATTCATCAGGAAATAACAATATGCAATAGAAAGTAAGTCTAAACTAAAACATGCTCGATAAAATGGAAAGAAAGGTCTAACAATTATAACAGGTATCGACATGGGAATATATATATTTATGTGTTTTTCAAATCTTTATATTATTATAATACAAACACAAACACACATGATAAATGAGGTCAATTCTTCCTTTAACTCATTGCATCTCACTAACTTACATCCAATTTCTAACGGAATCACTACACAGATATATTTGGTACTTATAAATGATTTTATAGATTCTAATCCCAAAGATAAGATTATCCCTGATACTTTGAGCCGCGAACACCAACCTCAGGTGTCACCATATCTCATTAATTAAGCACCTCCAATCGTTATAAGGATAGTGTAAAATCATCCACATGTTACTCATCAAATAGATTAGCTACTTCTATCAAATGAAAATGAAGTTAGAGAAAATAAGTAACAAAATTGAGATGGAACTGTCGCAATTAAAATTCATAATGTCTCTGGTAAAACTTAAGTCCGAGTGAGACCCAAGTTGTCCAAGTTCTAGTGGATTCATCAGTCCAGCTACTACAAGGGAACATACAAGTCTTAACTATAATAAGAAGTTAAGAAATCACCTCCCTCATGACACAAAAAGCAAATCAAACCACTAACAATCCAAACATCTACCAATCATCAATCAAACTGAATAATCCACACTAAAGCAAACACAATACAACACTAACAATCATGACTCTCAAGCACACTAAATCAAACCACACTGATAACTATGGGTTGACTCCCATAAAGCGCTTTGTTTAGCGTCGCCAGCCCTACAATTGATTCCACCTTGATCAAAATTCCATCTAAGTAATTCTTGATCAATCACTCAATCTTTTCCAGATCTAAGGATTCTTACAAAGTCCTCGAATTTAAATTTTTCTTTCAGCTCTTCCTTTTCAAATTGATTCATATCATTGTTCCTCATATTTATTTTTAGATCCAGTATTCTTCTATTGATTTTCTCAATTTTCATATTATTATCATCCTTAAAATTTATAAGAAATGGATCTTTATACGATACTTCAAGATCTCCCAAATTTTGGATCGGATTCTCTCTAGATAATTCAAATTCTGGAGCAAATTCTTCTAGGTAGCTCTTTTGTTCATGGTTGTTTTTCAATTCTTCCCCTTGGTACTGAGTAAATGGTAGAGGTGGTCTTTCTATATTCATCTTAGTTGAGGAAATAGGTTTTTTTAATTCCTTATGAATTTCTTCCATTGGTATTTCAATCTCCTTATCCTCATCTCTCAACACAAAGTTATATTGAAACATATCCTTGAATTCTCTTCTAAATATTTGTTCAATAGTTTTAAATTGCTCATCAATCATCTTTTTTATGGTTTATCTTAGGGTTACTAGGTAAAATCTCTGGGGGTAACTGTTAATTGCATTAATAATCTGACCCAATTGGTTTTCTATATTTCTTATTGTGACCTCTTGATTTTTCAACTGTCTCATCATTTGAATCACAACCTCTTCTAACATCTTCTCATCATCATGATGGTTGGAGTTAAATTTAGGATGGTTATTAATTGAGTTAATAATCTGCCCCAGTTAGTTTTCCATATTCCTTATTGCAGTCCCTTGACACTCCAGCTCACTCTCCATTTGAATAACAACCTCTTCTAATAAATCATTCTCTTCATTATGTGGGTTAGAGTTAAATACATGTGGAAAAGAAAGTTCATCATTAAAATAGCCATGATTATTCCAACTACATATCTGATTAAATTGATTATTTTCCCAAAATTGGTCTTCTCCTCCAAAATTATTATTCCTATTAAAATTCAAATGATTTTCCCAACCTGGATTGTAAAAATCGGAATAAGAATTATGTATCCCATGGCCATATTTTTCTATGTATTGATCCAACTTCATCTCAATATCTGCAACTGCATATCTTCTTGAAAATTTGTCACTCTCTTGGGGTTTACTCTTTCAAAGCTACTAGCACTATAATCCAAATCTGAATATTCATTATATCGTTGATCCATCATTTCTACATTAAATTCATGGAGTCTTTTCAAATCTCTCCCAAAAGTTCTCTCCAAATCTGACTTGCAAAATTCAAGGTTTGTAGCTCCTGAACTATGCATACAAATCTAAAGACTTAACTAATAGGACGGATATCAAAAATATTTTTGGTATTTTGGATTTTTTTTAACAAAAAAAAACACACACAATAATTAAATACACTATATAATAATACTATAAATTCTAAATCTAAGTCTTACATGTTTAACTAAAATTCTTCTAAAGTTCTTACCGAAGCTTCCCCGGCAATGACACCAAAAACTTGATGCGCCCCTAGTGTGTGTTATTTTCTGCGTGTTTTATGTCAATTTAAATCTATGGTAACAATGTCAAAAACTTGACCCGTCCCGAAATTACGTAGTAATTTAACTTTCAAAAATATGGTCAGAATCTTGACTCAATTTATATTAAGTATTTAATGTGTAAAATAAAATTATTTATAAAATATATAAAATAGTTCACACACTAGTGGTTCTATGTAAGTGCACGTATCGTTTCAAGTAATATAGGACTTTCCTTAAAACCCCAGTATCGATCCCACAGAGAAGCGCAGTAAGAATATTTTTAGGCTAATTCTAGTCTACTACTATAAAGTCTTAATTTGGAATATAGAAATTCTTATGATAATAACATAAATCACAATATTTAAACTATAAAAATTAAAGAAAGAAAGACAAGTTAAAATGAGTTAAATGAATGCTAACAGAAATGCAGTTAAAAGACTAAGCTAATTAAACTAATTGCTAAACTTTAAAATTAAATTTACTTATACTAAATAAAGTTTTGTGATGAAGAGTTCAAATTTAAGAAAGCATCCTTCCCCTTTACAATGAATATATGAATTGTGAAGAAGTTGAAATCATTTGAAAAATATATTTAAAAATTATTTTGTGTCAAATATGAGCAATCCTATTCTCTACCCACTTCCGAGCGCTATAAAGAACATTAACTAATCCAGAGTTTGGTCCCTAATTCCGTGGTTAGGCTGGGAGGATACTGACTGTCACTCCAGAGCTCCCACTACTCCCTCACTTGAGGGCTAACATGCTCACATTAGTTTCTAATCAACCGAACCAAATTGTGGATTCTAATCTGTCACCTTAAAATCTTCTAATTCTACATCCAACGAAGTATATTTCCCTATTTATTTGCACCCAATCCCATGGATGAAATACTCTCCCATGAAATCACATGTGATTCTCCCCATGTTGAAGAATCATAGCTCTTTCGGAATATATGTTTCTCAACACATTTTAATATTTCAATTCATCAGATCGAAAATTAAATGAAGAACGAAGTTTGAATCATCACAAATTATTGACATTTAAAACCGTATAAAACTAAATCAATTATTCATAAAGCCAAATCTCAAAGTAGGGAGAAGAAAAAAAATACTACTCAGAATTCATGAGAATGATACAATAAAACACAAATTTCATTAATAAAAATAAGTTTACAATACAAAAGAAATAAAATACACAACTTATCCCACACTCCTTCCCAAGCAAATCCCTATAAGTTCTCTTCAAGCCTTTCGTTTCTTACAAGCACTCTCAATTCTCTCCTAGAAATGTAATGAAAAAGAAATTTGTCACCTTCCCTCTTCTCTTACAATTCTTGAAGAAAATCTCCAAGCCCTTGAATTTCTCTCTCACTCTCTCCCTTTCCTTCTTCTCACTCTCACGACACACACACACACACCACCAACTCACACCCCCCAAAACTCCTCTCCAAGCCTTAGACTTCCCTCTCTTTTATAAAAGGTTGTCTGCCTCCAAAAAGAATTCAAAATTCCCTCTAAAATTCTATCCAAAAGTCAACTCATTTGAATTCAAAATACATTTCCATCGATCAATGAGTCATATCTCTTCATAAAAGAGTCTTCTAAAGTGTCTAGATGCATTGAATCACTTCATGGGATGTTTAGAATAAGTTTCTCTTTGAAAATTCAAGCAAAAACTCATCCTGAACTGCTTTAATCCACAAAAGTCATCTCCGGCGCATCCAGCGCCAAATCGGTGCATCATGCACCAGATTTCTGGATTTTGGCGCATTATGTGCCACCCTGCAGCAGCTCCACTATTTTGCTCTGTTTGGCTCCGTTTCAACTTTGATTCGCCGTGTTTCAGTTGTGTTTTGCTCCTAACATATATACTCACAAAATAAGCATGAAAACAACATTTCTTTAAAGCATAATTTCATTTTAAAACATGTAAGAAATGTAAAGTAGATGAAGCATAGAAAGACATATCGAGATGTGTCAAGTCAGAATTTTCTTTCTTGCTCGTTTTTACTCCAAATTGTACCATTTTTGCTTCATTTTCTTCAAAATTTCATTTCTTGTACCTGAGACCAAAAATATGCAAAATACCTTCCTTTAAAGTGTAATATCATTAAAAATTATTAAAATTAAGCATAAAATAAATATAAAAAATAGGTAATTTTTATGCGGATCAATGCAGGACAGGAACTCAAAAAAAAGAATATCAAAATATAAGTCTGATCAGCAGACAAATTGCTGGAATTGTTGCAAGGTTGACCACATAAAAAGGAACTGCAGAAATCTTAAAAAGAAGGAAAAGGATAACGCAAATGTGGTAACTAAAGAAATACATGATGCATTATTGCTGGTAGTTCACAGTTTTATTGATGACTGAATACTGGATTCAGGGACTTCCTTCTATACATCTTCCCACCATGAGTTAATGCAGAATTATGTTGCAAGTGACTTTAGAAAGATATATATGACTGATGGAACAACTCTGAACGTGGTGGAGATGAGAGACGTTGATATTTATCTCCCTAACAAGAGCAAATAAAATTTGCAAAAGGTCAAACACATTCCTAAGTTGAAGAAAAACCTCATTTCTGTTGGGCAGCTCAATGAGGGTGGTCGTTCGGTAGTGTTCTTAGATAGCACCCGGAAGGTTACCAAAGAAGCATTAGTACTGGCTCGGGGTAAGAAAATTGACACGTTATATATTACTACATATTTACTCAGACGTGGACATATAAGTTAGAGGCGCATTATGAGGAAGCAGTAAAAGGTAGTTTCCGAAAAGTGACAGAGTGCCAAAGGCAGATAAACTGGATCTTGTACAGACAGATGATGGAGAACCACATATCTATGAAGAAACATTGCAAGATGAAAATTCGAGCAAGTGGGAGCAGACTATGAAGAACGGGATGGGTTCCATGCCAAGGAATCAAACTTGGGAACTGATAGAACTTCTACCAAGGAAGAAGACATTGCAGAATAAGTGGGTGCATCGGGTGAAGACTGCGCTTGATGACAGTAAGAGATACAAGGTTGGACCTATTGAAAAAGTCTTTCAGTTGAGGCAGGATATTGCCCATGCAGTAAAAGTTGTAAGCAGATGCAGGAGTAACCCAGGAAAGAGCTTGGAGGCACAAGGTTATGCTGATGCAGGTATGTCGACTAAGGGTGCTACTCTTAAGAAACTGAAGCTGTGCTCGACTACAGTTGGTCTTCCGGCGTGAAGACAGGAGTCATGAGTTGCAGAGGTAGAGGAAAGTGAAAGATATAATGTTTGAGGAAAAATATCGGTACAACCAGCAGATGATGCAGTCTGTAGGTGGTGCAGTTAGTGCCTCAGTCTCAAATTGGGAGAATTGTTGAATATATGGAGTCTGTGACCCACCTACCTCTCTCCACATCCCACCTACCGTACACCTACCTCTCTTTACGTCTCACCTACCGCTCTCATGTTTTCTATAAATAACCTCTTTTGGTCTGTCATAAATTGCTAAGTCAAGCCCACTCCTTAAGCTTGGCTCGGCAAAGCTTACAAGAAAAGCTTATGGTGGAGAGCTAAAAGAGAGAAAAGAGAGAGAGTGAGAGAGAGGAGAGGAAGAGAGAGAGAGAGAGGAAGGGGGAGAGAAAAAGGAAAGGAAGTTTTCTTGTAGTGTAATTTTTCGAAATAATAAAATCTTCTGCAGCTTCGTGAACGTAGGCAAATTAACCGAACCACATAAATCTATGTGTTATTTTTTTGTTTGCAATTTTTCAATCCTGTTTTTTCATTTTATTGCCTTTGTTTTTCATAACATTTGCTTTCTTTTAAAATTTTTTTCTTGGTGCCTTCTAGCCATGCCCAAATATAGAACATGGCCTGAATTCTTTCAATATCTTCATTGCAAAAACACANCATACCTTAATTTAGTTGTAGTTGTCATTTTTATTGATTTTTGTGATTAAATTTTGAATTGTTTTATATTTTGAATGTTGTGGCGGTGAATTTTATCTTGGTTGATTTTAACTTTGTTTTGGTTTTGGTTTTGTGGTTATCCTAATAGTTTTAGTTTTCATGCAGGGTGACATCGTTGTTTAGCATGCAAGTTTATGTTAACATCAAAAGTACAGTATGAAAGTACAAGAAAGACGGTGTTGTAAACTGTAAAAGCGTACCTGGCGAGTCTTCTCGTTCCATCACCTGAAACTCAAAATGCATGTCAGGGCATTTTATATAAAGTAGGAAAGTAAAGTTTTGGTGACCTACCTAACCCTAGGTTATATCTTGGTGTGTCCCTATTAGTTTGATTAAGGATGATTTTTGTTAAGCAAAATATATTAAGTTTAGTAGATCTTTGAGGTATCCAATAGGTCTAGAGGAAGAAGCAGATCCATGCTTCCCTCTCACCGTCTAGTGAAAAGTCTCGAGCTCATTTTAACTTATTATGTTGCTTAATAAATCCATCCTAAAAACACTTTTAATGTTCAGTGAACATTGATGTTTCAATTATCCCTATGAGTAAGGTAATTATCATTTGTGATTTAATTTGTAAATTATGTAGGTGAAAGCCCTTGAAGAGGCAAGTCAGTGTTATCAAAGACATTTAGCCAAGTTTTTTAATTTGGGCTTGTAGTGTTTTAAAGATTTTCAATTTAATTATGTTCACTTTTATAATTTTCATTTGATCATATTTGATTTAGCCTAAGTCACTACTAAGCCCTTAAGGTTTTGGTGGATGTCTTAATTATTTTGAAAATGTTGAATTTTAAGTGATGATGATTCATTTTTTGAAGATCATTTGAGCATCAAATAGGGGTATTAAATTAGTGAGTTATCAACTTCTAAATTCATACCCCTAAGTCTAAGGTTGTTTAATTTAATGAACTTCCAAACTTTAATAATTTTAGGAAATTACAATTTTATCTTTTATTTAACAAAAGTGAGATTAGTTTCTACCAATTAATTTTCTTATATTTAAATCATTCAAATAAGTTAGTTAAAATCAAAGGTTACAATTTCCCTCTTTGAATTAAGCCTAAATGTTAATTAAAGCTAAACTTCTAAAACTACGCTTTTGCCCCTAAGGCCTTATCACTTCATAATTTAAAAATTTAATCCAAATGAATTTGGAACTTTCATCCCACCTCACTTATGGGTCAATCAAGACATTAGAGGAGAAAATGTGATTTTTCAAAATTTAATTTAATTTACATAATTATTTTTATGCAAAAATAGGATTTTTCAAAGAAAATTCCATAACTTGACCAAGACAAAGTCTAATCCCTGAAAATTTTTTTTGAAGGAAGAATTAGATCAGAAAACCATTTAGAACAAATTTCATGACTTATTTAACTTTTTTGTTAGTTATTAGAATTATTTTAAGTTCTCGAGAATTTATCAATTATAAAATATTTTAAGTGTGAAAAATTAAGTTTTATATTTTTTAAAAATCTCCCTGAGGTCAGAGGAAAAAATTAAATTTCATATAAAATTTTTAAAAGCAAATTTTATTTTTTTTTTTATTTTTCTTTGATTTATTGGAATTATTTTGGTGAAAATTCATTTTTAGCCTTTAAAAATTATTTTAAGCTTTAAAATTCAATATCTTCACTTACAAAATTAAAAAAAATATTTCAATTGTTTCAAAGTGCTTAGGAAATAATTTAGAACATTTCCATGAATTTTTTCATTTTTGTGATTTTTATCATTTTTAATTATTTAAAATATTTTAAAATAGGCTAAAAATGAAGTTTTTATTTTAATCACCATTTTATTTTTCAAAAATTCCTTTGATCACAGAGAACTCCAAAAACTCATTTTTATAATTTTTTAAGTTATATTTTGATTATTAAAAATCATTTTAGTGTCAAAAATGTCATTTAACTTGAAAATTCAATTTGAGCTGTTAAATGAGCTCCAAATGTTTTGAAATTTTTATGAGGAGTTCTCTGAACTTTGAATTTTAGTAGAGATTAAAAATCAAGTCATTTAGATGTTTTTGTTAACCAAAATCAATTTTCTTTGTGTTTTAGGGTTGGTGGAAATTAGGTGCTTTCTTAATGACTTAACCCATGAAATATTTTCGAAAGGGATCTCTAGTCATAGCAAACCGTCCAAAATCTTCTTGAAATTTTCTAAGCAACATGCTAATTATTATGATTAATTTATGCAAATAATGGACATAAACTTAAAAAATATGGATCTCTATCTAGAGATCTTCTCTGACTTTGGAAAAATCAGGGAATGTTTCCTAAGACAGAAGCAACAACATGCTAAAATTTCAAGTCATGGTGAAATGTCTACATGCATGGAGAATCAAAAGTCTCAAAATAGTATTTAATTAATTAAAAATAAAACATGCATAAAATGAACTTCAAACTATATTCACATTGTTCTCCTCTATTCACTGAGTACTAGGCTATTTTTATTTTATTTTTATGATTTTTCTACACCAAGATATGAATTTTTGAAGATAGGGAGCATTTTCTGAATTATTTAAATCCCTATTTATCTATTTAAATGTGTGGCGCCACCTCATCCTAATCAACTCTGAAGCTCCACACGGCGCGCTCCTATTTGACGTCACCATCGACATCAATTTTTCTGCGTGTTTTATGTCAATTTAAATCTATGGTAACAGTGTCAAAAACTTGACCCATCCCAAAATTACGCAGTAATTTAGCTTTCAAAAATATGGTCAGAATCTTAACTCAATTTATATTTAGTATTTAATGTGTAAAATCGAAATTTTTATAAAATATATAAAATAGTTCACACACGAGTGGTTCTACGCAAGTGCACGTATCGCTTCAAGTAATAAAGTGCTTTCTTTAAAAACCCCAGTGATCCCACAGAGAAGCGCAGTAAGAATTTCTTTAGGCTAATTCTAGTCTACTACTATAAAGTCTTAAATTGGAAGATAGAAATTCTTATGATAATAACATAAATCACAATATTCAAATTATAAAAATTAAAATAAGAAGGACAAGTTAAAATGGGTTAAATGAATGCTAACAGAAATGCAGTTAAAAGACTAAGTTAATTAAACTAATAGTTAAACTTTAAAATTAAATTTACTTAGACTAAATAAAGTTTTGTTATGAAGAGTTCAAATTAAAGAAAGTATCATTCCCCTTTACAATGAGTATATGGATTGTGAAGAAATTGAAATCATTTGAAAAATATATTTAAAAATTGTTTTGTGTCAAATAGGAGCAATCCTATTCTCTACCCACTTCCGAGCGCTATAAAGAACATTGACTAATCCAGAGTTTGGTCCCTAATTCCATGATTGGCTGGGAGGATACCGAATATCTCTGCAGAGCTCCCACTACTCCCTCACCTTAGAGCTAACATGCTCGCATCAGTTTCCAATCAACTGAACCAAATTGGGGATTCTAATCTGTCATCTTAAAATCTTCCAATTCAACATCCAACGAAGTATATTTCCCTATTTATTTGCACCCAATCTCATTGATGAAATACTCTCCCGTGAAATCAAATGTGATTCTCTCCATGTTGTAGAAATCATAGCCCTTTCAGAACATATGTTTCTCAACACATTTTAACATTTCAATTGATCAGATCGAAAAGTACATAAAGATTGAAGTTTGAATCATCACAAATTATTGACATTTAAAACCTATAAAACAAAAACAATTCTTCACAAAACCAATTCTCAAAGTAGGGAGAAGGATAAAAAAGACTACTCAGAATTCATGAGAATGATACGACAAAACACAGACTTCATTAATAAAGACAAGTTTACAATACAAAAGAAATAAAAGACACAACCTATCTCACAATCATTTCTAAGCAAATCCCTAGAAGTTCTCTTCAAGCATTTCTCTCCTTACAAGCACTCTCAATTCTCTCCTAGAAATGTAATGAAGAGGAAATTTGTCACATTCCCTCTCCTCTTGCAATCCTTGAAGAAAATCTCCAAGCCCTTGAATTTATCTCTCACTCTCTCCCTTTCTTTCTTCTCACTCTCATGCCACACACACACACACACACACACACACACACACACACACCCCACCACCAACTCACGCCCCCCAAAACTCCTCTCCAAGCCCTATACTTCTCTCTCTTTTATTAAAAGGTTGTCTCCCTCCAAAAAGAATTCAAAATTTCCTCTAAAATTCTATCCAAAAGTCAACTCATTTGAATTCAAAAGACATGTCCATCGATCCATGATTCATATCCCTTCATAAAAGAGCCTTCTAAAGTGTCTAGATGCATTGAATCACTCTATGGGATGTTTAGAACAAGTGTCCCTTTGAAAATTTGCGCAAAAACTCGTCCTGAACTGCCTTAATCCGCAAAAAAGTCATCTCCGCACATCCAACGCCAAATCGATGTGTCATGCGCTAGTTCTCTGGATTTTGGCACATCATGTGCCACCCTGCATCAGCTCCACTGTTTTGCTCCATTTGGCTCCGTTTCAACTCTCATTCGCCCCATTTCAGTTGTGTTTTGCTCCTAACATATATACTCACAAAATAAGCATGAAAATAACATTTTTTTAAGTATAATTTTATTTAAAAACATGTAAGAAATGTAAAGTAGATGAAACATAGCAAGACATATCGAGATGTGTCAAGTCAGAATTTTCTTTCTTGCTCGTCTTTACTCCAAATTGTACCATTTTTGCTTCATTTTTTCCAAAATTTTATTTCTTGTACCTGAAACCAAAAATATGCAAAATATCTTCCTTTAAAGTGTAATATCATTAAAAATTATTAAAATTGAGCATAAAATAGATATAAAAAAGTTGGTAATTTTTATGCGGATCAATCACAAGACAGGAACTCAAAAAAAGGAAGATCAAAATATAAGTATGGTCAGCAGGCAACCTGTTGGAATTGTGGCAAGGCTGACCACATAAAAAGGAACTGCAGGAATCCTAAGAAGAAGGATAAGGATAGCGCAAATGTGGTAACTAAAGAAATACAGGATGCACTATTGCTGGTAGTTCATAGTTTTGTTGATGACTGAATACTAGATTCAGAGACTTCCTTCTATACATTTTCTCACCATGAATTAATGCAGAATTATGTTGCAAGTGACTTTGGATGGAACAACTTTGAACGTGGTGGAGATGGGAAACGTTGATATTGCTCTCCCTAACAAGAGCAAATAAAATTTGCAAAATGTCAGACAGATTCTTGAGTTGAAGAAAAACCTCATTTCTTTTGGGCGGCTCAATAAGGGTGGTCATTCGGTAGTGTTCTTAGATAGCACCCGGAAGGTTACCAAAGAAGCATTAGTGTTGGCTCGGGGTAAAAAAACTGACACACTATATATGACTACATGTTTACTCAAGCGTGGACACATGAGTTAGAGGCGCATTATGGGGAAGCAGAAAAAGGTCAGTTCCTGAAAAGTGACAGAGCGTCAAAGGTAGGCAAATTGGATCTTGTACGGACAGATGGTGGAGAACCACATATCTATGAAGAAACCTTGCAAGATAAAAATTTAAGCAAGTGGGAGCAGACTATGAAGAAGGGGATGGTTCCATGTTAAGGAATCAGACTTGGGAACTGACAGAACTTCTACCAATGAATAAGACATTACATTATAAGTGGGTGTATCAGGTGAAGACTGCGCTTGATGGCAGTAAGAGATACAAGGCTTGACCTGTTGAAAAAGTCTTTCAGCTGAGGCAGGATATTGCCCATGCAGTAGGAGTTATAAGCAGATGCAGGAGTAACCCAGGAAATATCTTGGAGGTACAAGACTATGTTGACGCAGATATGTCGACTAAGGGTGCTACTCTTGAGAAATTGAAATTGTGCTCGACTACAGTTGGTCTTCCGGCGTGAAGACAAGAGCCATGAGTTGCAGAGATTGAGGAAAGTGAAAGATATAATGTTTGAGGAAAAAGATCGGTACAGCCAGCAGATGATGCAGTCTGTAGGTGGTGCAGTTAGTGTCTCAATCTCAAATTGGGAGAATTGTTAAATATATGGAGCCTGTGACCCACCTACCTCTCTCTACATCTCATCTACCGCACACCTACTTCTCTCTGCATCCCACTTAGCGCTCCCCTATTTTTTATAATTAACCTTTTTTGGTATGTCATAAATTGATAAGTCAAGCCCACTCCTTAAGCTTGGCTCGACAAAGCTTACAAGAAAAGTTTACGGTGGAGAGCTAAGAGAGAGAAGAGAGAGAGAGAAGAGAGAGAGAGAGAGAGAGAGATAGGAGAGGAGAGGAAGAGAGAGAGAGAGGAAGGGGGAGAGAAAAGAAAAGGAAGTTTTCTTGTAAATGTCGAGGCGCTCGACAGTGTAAGTTTTCGAAGTAATAAAATCCTCTACAGCTCCGTGAACGTAGGCAAATTAGCCGAACCACATAAATCTGTGTGTTATTTTTTTGTTTGCAATTTTTCGATCCGGTTTTTTCACTTTATTGCCTTTGTTTTTCATAACATTTTGCTTTCTTTTAAATTTTTTTTCCTGGTGCCTTCTAGCCATGCCCAAATATAGAACATGGCCTGAATTCTTTCAATATCTTCATTGCAAAAACACAAGAGCAAGTTTGCTTTTGTAGCAGTTAGCAATTATCTACTGCACTTATTTTCACGGACTGAATAAAAAAGATAATTGAATGGCCATCAGCAGCCAAGGAATGTGGGACAAAAGTTTATATCTCATAGAAGAGAACCTCGGACAATCAGTTTGAATAACACAAGCTCTCAAAAGTTATTCGCTTCTAAAACTGCAAACTTGACTAATGATTCTTGGTGAAATAACTACGCAAACAAGGTAATCGGACACTACAAACTTCGGCATTTCAAAAATATGGTATGACAAGTAATGAAAGTTCACTGCCAAATTCTGTTTTATTGCTTGAAAATCATTGGTTCCAAACTACTAAACATCTAGCTTATGTGAGAAAACTAATGTAACTCTGATAATTATGCTTNTTGACAATCAGTTTGAATAACACAAGCTCTCAAAACTTATTCGCTTCTAAAACTGCAAACTTGACTAATGATTCGTGGTGAAATAACTAACGAAAACAAGGTAATCGGACACTAAAAACTTCGGCATTTCAAAAAATATGGTATGACAAGTAATTAAAGTCCACTGCCAAATTCTGTTTTATTGCTTGCAAATCATTGGTTCCAAACTACTAAACATCTAGCTTATGTGAGAAAACTAATGTAACTCTGATAATTTTGCTTGCACTGAACATCAAATTTAAATAACCCGACTCTACATAGTTAAGAGCTTATGATATGGTTGATGATGATGAACTCTGATCATTATAAAAATGTAACATCATATCATAATTACCTATACCATCAATTATTTGTAAAATCTCATGTGGCACATCCTGCAAGCTCATTCATAAAAAAAATAAATGAAATAAAAGATCTATCCGGCACCAAGAGAAAAAAAAAAAGGAGTCTAGATTGGAACATGATCCAGACAATAAATTCAATTTTATATATATAACAAAACTCTGCTCTTTGCATTATTAATATTGTAATAGCCACAAATAACAGTTGAGAAATCAAATTTCATTTAGTTTTGGTCCAAAAGAACACTTGCGATTGATCTCTCCATATCAAAGCAAATATGTTATTTGCCTGCCCTGCATAGCCGAGTAAGAAATCAAATACTTCTGTATAGATGGTAGAATTCAGATAAGAAACAGCCAATGCAAAAACCAGCAGAATATATTTTCCTTTCGAGTTTCAGAAAAAAGGAGAAAATTTAGCATTTTTGGACCACCATATAAACGCTTCTAGAACCCACACCATTATTCTTTAATGTACTCTGTTTGTTTAAAGAATTCCCCTTTAAACCAGATTGTACAATGCTGCCTTCTGCATGGAATAAATATCTGCTTTATCTACATCAAAGCCTGCCCACTCTACTTGTTGACTGCTCTATGGAGAAGCAAGAATTGTTCTTTACTTCCTAAGCCAACCATAATCATTCTGTTAATGCCTAGCTTTCCCTTTTCCTTTTTCTTTTACCTTTATCTTTCTCAGCATTCTCCTGACTACTTGTTTTCTAATCCTATTTTAGACCTGTGAAACAAATCTTTGTCTATAGAAACCAGAATGCAGTGACGGAGGAGGACTGAACGAGTGGAGAAGGGAGATAAGGGGGCAAGTAAGAAAGCTTTCTAATTCTGCTTCTCTTCAGGCAATGGCAGCAACTCCCATGGTTAAGGTGATCTATGGGAAACCCNTTAATCCTATTTTAGACCTGTGAAACAAATCTTTGTCTATAGAAAGCAGAATGCAGTGAAGGAGAGAGGACTGAACGAGTGGAGAAGGGGAGATAAGGGGGCAAGTAAGCAAGCGTTCTAATTCTGCTTCTCTTCAGGCAATGGCAGCAACTCCCATGGTTAAGGTGATCTATGGGAAACCCATGCTTCCAGACCTGGCAAGAGTGCTGGCGTGCTTATATGAGAAGGAAATTACATTTGAACTAGAGGACATGAACAAAGGCGTTAGAATGTCACAAGACATCCTGAATCTACAGGTCTGCAAATCTGAATATATTCTCATAGTTTAAGTTTTCCGTTGCATTACCAATTGTCTAAACAACAATTCAGAGAAAACTAAACTTTGGGGAGTGAAGGATGCATAGTGGAAGAAAGCTGATTCATTCTAGTTCAACTAAAAATGACTTTTTTGTGTCTGCAATAATTTACAGCTCAGGTTAGAGAAGATTTTGGAAGATCTATCCTTTTCTCAATTAATACTGTGTTAAACCTTGAGATTTTAGCTATCAGTGTAGCTAAAATGGACTAATCCATGCACGCAACCAATAGAAAACACCATCTTCATCTTCTATGTCTACATACACACTTTGGGAGTGTTTGGCTACAACAAGGATTTGAGTTAAATGGGATTTAGTAAATCCAGATTTATCAAATCCAGATGTTGTTAAATCTTGGAGAGCGATTGATTCAGTTAGTATTAAATCCACTTAAATTTGTTTGACGTAAATCTTTTAGAAGTATTTTCTTCCCAAGCNGATCTATTCCCATAGTCTAAATTTTCCGTTGCATTACCAGTTGTCTAAACATCAATTCGGAGAAAACTAATAACTTTGGGAAGTAAAGGATGCATAGTGGAAGAAAGCTGATTCATTCAAGTTCAACTAAAAATGACTTTTTTTTGTGTCTCCAATAATCTATAGCGCAAGTTAGAGAAGATTTAGGAAGATCTATCCTTTTCTCAATTAATACTGTGTTAAACCTTGCGATTTTAGCTCTCAGTGTAGCTAAAATCGACTAATCCATGCACGCAATGGATAGAAAATATCATCTTCATCTTCTATATATATATACACACTTCGGGAGTGTTTGGCTGCAACTAGGATTTGAGTTAAATGGGATTTAGTAAATCCAGATTTATCAACTCCAGATGTTGTTAGATCTTGGAGAGCGTTTGATTCAGTTAGTATTAAATCCACTTAAATTTGTTTGACGTAAATCTTTTAGAAGTATTTTCTTCCTAAGCTAAATCCATCAAATAATTGGATTTAGTAAATCTTTAGTAAATCCAAATTTACGTCTCAAAATAGACGGAAAAGAAAGAAAAATGAATTGAGCTGATCGTCGGATTTATTTAACATATATTTTCGTGTTTGGCATGATTTATGTTAAATCTATACGTAAATCGTGTCAAAAACTTGCTACCAAACACTGCCTTCATGCAGAAAAGTTTATGTTACATCGAGCAAGCATATTCCTCCCAGTGAGAACCAAATAGAGATTTAGGAGCTGTTTGGTAGTGCCTGACTAATAAAATTTATGTTGGATGTATAGATTTAGTGTATATCCAAGCAAATTGTTAAATGTATACATGTTAAATCCACTGATGATTAAATCTTAACTTCTCTTTCTTCCAATAAATTCAAATTCATTAAATCCAATTGTTTGTGGATTAATTTGGATTTGCAAGATTAACTAAATCCTATTCAAGTTTAATCTTGCTTGCGGTCAAACAGCCCCTTAATTTTCCATAGTTGTAGTTATCAATATCATAGGATAAACTGAATTTTATAAATGGCGCAAAAATAGAAAGCCTTTTTTGGGGACTGTGCTTGCATTTGCAACTGATGTCAAACTCTATATGAGTCATAATTTGGTTCTTGACTTAAAAGGGTGATGAGGATAAAAAAGAGAGAACTATCCCAATTACTATTAACGTTTTAGTTAACGATAGTGCTCATGGACAAGGAAGGGGATAGAAGAGGTGGTCATGGAGTATGGCTGTACAATATGAAGGAGTAAAGTTGAGGGGAATTCAAGGAGCAACACTAAGCAGACATTAAAGGTCAATAAAAAGTAATTCATTAGGGTGAAACTATAATTGTTTGCTAAATTGGCTACAAGAACTTATCAAGGTGCAACAAGGATTGTTAAAATTGATATTGAGTTGTCACCAAGTGATATATCAGAAATTATCAATGAGTAAAAGTTTTGAGTTGTCAAACATTGTATAATATTATTCCAAGAAAGAACATTAACTTTCTAAAATAATAATGCAATCCTTCAAAGAGTAGTAGTTATTATTGAAGAGCAGTAGTTAATAACAGATAAAGGAATGTCAAATGAGAACCATGTTGCCCATAGGGATATGTAAGAATTGATATCTTGATTGTGAAGTTTGAGAATTACACAACCAAGGTATTAATTGAATTGATACAATGTTGGATTTACTTTTTTTAAAAAAAATCCTTTATAATTCCCTAGTTCATATATATATATAAATAGAATTTATATGTATGTTTTTGAAAAAAGTAGTAATTAATCAGTTTGTTAATAAATTCAGTTTACCCTAATCTAATTCTAATTGGATAACTATTATTGGATTAGGTTTGGCTANAATAGAATTTATATGTATGTTTTTGAAAAAAAGTAGTAATTAATTAGTTTGTTAATAAATTCAGTTTACCCTAATCTAATTCTAATTGGATAACTATTATTGGATTAGGTTTGGCTATGATAAACTTACTAATGAGTATTAATGTTAAGGGGTTTGTGAGCTAGTAAACAAACATGGCCAACAAATTCAAGATTAAATAGATAATATCTCTGTGGATTATTTTGTGTATTTCATAATCAACTATTATTTTAAAAAGGATATTCTATGATAATATTAATAAATAATTGAATTAAATTTCATTCCAAGTAATAAAAATAATTACTTTCAAGAAACTAATGAATTTTAAAATATTAAACTGTTAGAAGATTGATGATTCAAGATAGGGAGGAAAAGATGTATCATGATCATCATGAAGAAGTAAGCAATTTGAACATCGATTAATTACATTATGATGCAAATAAATTTAAAAGTAAAACAATGAAACTATGTAGGATAGATTAATAATGCTCAAACTCTACCTCACTCTTACATGTGACAACACCCTAATTATTTCAAGTATACATTTTTACAAGCAAAATTGTGTTTTGATGACTATTTGTCTAGCAATAATTTTAAGGAAGTACAACTTTGACACCATTTATTTTATATCAAAAAATAATTTTTTTTTTAATTTGATTCATCTGATCCATCCATAAATACATGTATCTTGAGTGCAACAATATGGGTGAAANCAGATAATCTCTCTGTTGATTTTTTTGTGTATTTCATAATCAACTATTATTTTAAAAAGGATATTCTATGATAATATTAATAAATTATTGAATTAAATTTCATTCCAAGTAAAAAAAATAATTACTTTCAAGAAACTAATGAATTTTAAAATATTAAACTGTTAGAAGTTTGATGATTCAAGATAGAGAGGAAAAGATGAACCATGATCATCATCAAGAAGTAAGCAATTTGAACATTGATTAATTACATTATGATGCAAATAAATTTAAAAGTATAACAATGAAACTGTGTAGGATAAATTAATAATGCTCAAACTCTACCTCACTCTTATTAAGCAAAAAAAATACATGTGACAACACCCTAATTATTTCAAGTATACATTTTTACAAGCAAAATTGTGTTTTGATGACTATTTGTCTAGTAATAATTATAAGGAAGTACAACTTTGACACCATTTATTTTATATCAAAAAATAATTTTTTTTTTTTAATTTGATTCATCTGATCCATCCATAAATACATGTATCTTGAGTGCAACAATATGGGTGAAACTTGTCGTGCACAAAAATATATATATGATTTACATAAATTTTATATTATGTAAATCACAATTCCTTAAGGTTCTAATTATCTCTATTTGCTAGCAGATATCATCCCAAGCGCATACTCCGGTGCTTCTTGATGGTCCTGATGAATTCTTTGGTAAAGTGCCTTTGTTTTACTCTTTATTAATCTTTCTTGTCTGCTCTATTATGAATGGGTAAGTTAATTACTCTTAAAATTTTATAGGCTACTTGAATGATTACAAAAATTACAATAAAAAAATAATAAATCATATAGATCAAAAAGTAAATTAACTGAAATCTTTAAGGGAATAGGTCCTCAATACTAATAATGTATGGCTAATTATAGGACCACTTTAAGAACTCTACGAAAGCTAACGATAAATATTTATCATTCAACAATTTAATTTTAAAAAAAAAATCATACATGTAAAGAACTATATTAGCCACCAAGAAAAAAATATTAAATTATCCAATAAATGAACAATTTACTATGAAAATTATTTCTAGAAAGCATTGCAAGATTAAAATATAAGAAATGCTTTTTACTTGCTATCAAAGAAATTAATTTTTTGCTCTCAAATACTTATGTAAACATTATAAAAAAATAGAGAGCAAACCTCCATTTTGTTATAATTATAATCTTACAACCTCTATTATGAGAAGTATTATATTACAGAGAGTTAAGCAACTACTCCATTGTATAGAAGTTTTTTTTTTCTATAGAGCCATTTTTTAGGGCATCATAATTACTTACATATCCAAGATATTCCTTGTATGACTTTTTCCTGAAAAATTTATTCAAATTCTAAATCAAAATATTGAAATGTCAAATTCACATATTTAATGCAAGAGTAAAATATCCTCATCTTTAGAGAATTTTACCTATAGAACTTGTTATTTATGGGGTCTAGATTTACTTATTAACCTTGGATAAAATTTTATTATAATTTTCATGATTGACTGCTACCAAACTTAGTATCCATACATATTTAATTTTCAAGATTCTTGTTACTAGCTCCAGAGTCGCTCATACTTATTTTTTAAACTGATTGTTATATAAATCAATCTATATTCATAATTCATCTTTTTAACTCATCACTCCCATTAAATATATATATATATACATATATCAATAATTTCATGTGCCCCATTAAAGGGAGCAACAAAATGAGAATAGGGATAAACAACAAGATAAATAAGGTGTCCTTAAAAATTTTGTTTGAGCATATAAAGACACCTCTTTAGCTTTTTTAATAAGGGAATGGTATTATCATTTTTTCTTCTACTATTAGAATAATCACTTTATCATAACAAGGAATAACTTTTATATAGACTTATATAGCAAACATGGGAAAAAGATAAATAAAGAAACATCAATATTTACTTCTTCATTTCTAGATCTTATATTTGCAGTGGGTGACTGAATTTATTTCTCAATTATAAAAGTGATATTTTTATCAATATCATTACTTTTTTATTTAGTATAATCCTTCATATACTCTTTTTAAATTTTAGCAGATTATCAATTTTTTGTGTAGATATGGAAGTAAACNCCTCTATTATGAATGGGTAAGTCAATTACTCTTAAAATTTTATAGGCTACTTGAATGATTACAAAAATTACAATAAAAAAAAAATAAATCATATAGATCAAAAAGTAAATTAACTGAAATATTTCAGGGAATAGCTCCTCAATACTAATAATGTATGGCTAATTATAGGACCAATTTAAGAAATCTACGAAAGCTAACGATAAATATTTATCATTCAACAATTTAATTTTTTAAAAAAAAATCATACATGTAAAGAACTATATTAGCCACCAAGAAAAAAATATTAAATTATCCAATAAATGAACAATTTACTATGAAAATTATTTCTAGAAAGCATTGCAAGATTAAAATATAAGAAATGCTTTTTACTTGCTATCAAAGAAATTAATTTTTTGCTCTCAAATACTTATGTAAACATTATAAAAAAATAGAGAGCAAACCTCTATTTTGTTATAATTATAATCTTACAACCTCTATTATGAGAAGTATTATATTATAGAGAGTTAGGCAACTACTCCATTGTATAGAAGTTTTTTCCTTTAGAGCCATTTTTTAGGGCATCATAATTACTTACTAATCCAAGATATTCCTTGTATGACTTTTTCCTGAAAAATTTATTCAAATTCTAAATCAAAATATTGAAATGTCNTTATTACAAAGATCATATGAAAAAAATCACTTGTTATCACCTTTTAATAGTCAAATCTATCTTTTCATCCATAGATAAAGTGATATGTGTGTGAAAATGAAGCTTTGGGTCTAAGATAGGTAAATCCATAAGAATTGGGTGTGTAATTTTCCATTAAAAAAATTGATGGCTTAATAAGTTTGTGAAGAAATGTGTGATCTTCCTATCCAATAAAACAATTATAAACGGCACTCGTGAGGAATNAAAATGAAACTTTGGGTCTGAGATAGGTAAATCCAAAAGAATTGGGTGTGTAATTTTCCATTAAAAAAATTGATGGATTAATAAGTTTGTGAAGAAATGTGTGATCTTCCTATCCAATAAAACAATTATAAACGGCACTCGTGAGGAATAATAACATGCCTAAAATAATGAGTGAAAAATATAAAATAAAGAGGAATGAGAAAGCCCTCATAAAAATTTAGATGTTCTTGTCAGATGATGTTTCAATAGAGGCCTTGAAGCATATAAATACATAAAGTTTTAGCTTCAAGATAGAGTTTGTAAATAATAAAGTTTATCCAACAAGTTTCATCCAAAATAAATGCTTTATCTAGTTTGTATGTAAGATAGTAAACTTATTAATCACTTTTAAATGATTTTACTTATGTTGTTTATGATTTGAGAATATTGATATGATTATTGATGATAAAAATTAAGTTTGTTATTAGTATTCTTTTTGCTTTCATCTTACACATACTTTTTTAGATATCATAATATATGGTTATGACACAATAAGTTAAAAGGATGTCAAAGATTAAATTTTAAACAATCATTTTCTTCTATTACAATAATAAATGAAATATTAACAGAAGTAATTTTTCTATAATATAAAAAAGCAAGAAACAACTAATAACAATAAGGAAGCTGATGTAAGTATTATTATAAGATTTTCTTGTTATGAAATCAATGATGCTCTTTTAGTGATTTGAGAGAATAAAAGTAAAGAGTAAAATATTTACATGTATTTTCATAAATTAGCCAAATTTTGATGGTTGTAATTAAATAAGAAATGGAGCTAAATGCAGGATTAAGGTTCTACTATTATGAAGTTGACGTAATGATGGTATGAAAATATTTTTGGCTATAGTTAGAAATATATTAGATTTAAGGAAATATATACTATCTTTAAATTTTATTAATGTTATATGATGCAAAAGTTTCTGTGATGTTAATACCCCAAAGCAATCTAATATTTTTTAGTTGTCTTGTAAATGAAAAAAAAAATTAGTGGAATCAATGTGGTTATAGCTCATTAAAGCAAGAAAGGTACTGAGTCTATGATTTTAAGTATTAATTAAATGAGAGCTGATATATAATTTATTACTAATAATTCTAGAGAAATGTCACATGATAATATTTTTGTTAAATAGGGACTTCTAAAAGGATGATATAAGATAAAAAATGATAATAAGGCAAAGTTGGCAAATTTACTATTAATAAAATAAGGCATTGGAAAGTCTCAATTAACCATTGAGATTAATTAAAGAATTTTTCATATAGAGAGGTACTTGGACATAAACATTAAATAACATACGTTAAATTTATAATCCAAATGGGAGAGCCATAAGTATGGAGCTAAATTTTTCTAAGCATTTTAGATAAGTTTTGATTCTTATTTTCCAGATTGGTAGACGCCAAAAATGAAGATCCATTCATATATGATTTTCATGATTAGTAGTTACTAACTCAAAGTTCATTTACACTAATTTTCTAATATGGTTGATATCTAACTCATAATATATTCAAAGTTTCAAACTCATTACCTCATATTGTAACTATAAGAGGTGGAACTTCAATAATTTCAAAAATCCTTTAAAAATGAGCAATAAAGAAGAGAGAAAGAGGAAGCAAGAGGAGAGGGACAAGGAATTATTTAAAAAAAAATATTGGAGTGCTTCTGAGGAAAGCTATTCAACTTCTTCACTATGGAAGAAGTGATATTATTTTCAATTTTAATATGATAAGATGCTATTGTTCACAAAAAAGGATAATTCTTACGGACTCTTAACAACATAGAGAGAGAGGAGGAAAGTAACTAAAACAATAACAACCTATCTTATTTCAAGTTTTGCCCTCATATTTACAATAGATGATTCATTTCTTTTAGATAAAAAAGTTGATTTAATTATTTATGTCATAATTTTTTTAGAATTTTAATATTTAATGTATCTTTTTTTATATTTAGTGGATGATTTGATTTCCACATAACTGTGGATGTAAGCTTACTTGCTAAACTATATAAATTCTTAGCTAATTTGTTTCTATCTTATCATGTTTCATAGTTTAGCTACCTACCACTAATTATTTATTGACTACCATGACATGCAGTCATAGTTTGATCATTAATTATAATTAACTTTATTGGTTGCCAATATAAAGTTGACCACATAATGCATCCAAAAGAATGAATGGCCAAAAATGATTCTACAAATCTAAAAGAGATTTAAATACATCATAGAACTAATGAATTGAGGAACAGTCAAAAGGGCCAAATTGTCAAACATTTCAGTGGCAACAACTAAGATAGTACTAATACACAACCAAAGCATAAGATGACAGTAATAGGCAACTACTAAAAGGTTAAACCAAGTTTTTTTATTTAATTGCGTGAATGAATAATTTATTAAGTGTTAAAAGTATGAGGAAAATACATAAAATCTCTAATTAAAAGTCCTTCATAGGATCTAATGGCACCATTTATCATTGTCTCTTCTTATTTGGAAAATTAAATAGTCCATTACACATATTAAATATTAATTTAAATCTTTGATTACCATTAGAACTCCTCAATTTGGGGTGATTGATGAACATGAGAAAAAAGTTTTTTAACATTTAGAAAGTTTCTTCCAAAACTCACATGGGGCCCCAATTTTTTTAAAGAAAATAAAATAAAATGAAATTAAGATATAGCTTGATTTCATGATAATGTCACTCCAAAATTAATCATAAGAGAACTCTTTCCTACATCACTTTGTATCTCTATTTTTGTGTGTATGTTCCTATTAAAATGAACATAAAATTTTGATGTCGTTCGCCTAAAACTTGAAAGCATTTATCTCTAATGAATTATCTAAAAGTAATGTCATTCTTAAATTTTATTCAACCATTTTTTTCTAAAGGATAATTTAAATAAATACCACTTAATTCCTATCTATTGACATAGCTAAACACTTCAATTTTTACATACACACCACCCTACTTATGCATGAAAAGGTGTATTTCACCTTTTTCTTCAAGTAAAAATGTTGGTATTTTTTATGTGATATGAAAGATTTGGGTGACATTAATGTAAAAGGTAATGTTAAAGGGCTAGATATGTAAATACATAGTATATGGGTGGTATGTTTGTTTAAACCTTATTTGTGTGTCTTTTGCAGGGTCAAGGAAAATTTGCAGGCACATTGTGGACAAGTTCAAAGCATATGGTTACCAGTATCTCTTGGGAAAAGATCCACTGGCAAGAGTATCTGTGGAGCAATGGATTCAGTCCGAGGAGCAAAAATTCGACCCTCCAAGCTCCACACTCGTCTTCTACCTCGCATTTAAGATCGAAGCAGATGTAGAGAAGACAACCCAAAGCGAAAAGAAACTAGAGAAAGTTCTAAACTTGTATGAACAAAGACTGGGAGAATCAGAATTCCTTGCCGGCAGTTACTTCACACTCGCAGACCTGTACCATCTCCCCAACACATACTACCTCGAGAGTTCTGTTGAGTATGGTTACCTCTTCAAGAACAGGAAGAATGTTAGTCGGTGGTGGAAAAATATCTCGCAGAGGGATTCATGGAAGAAGGTGATCGAAAATTTTGAAGAGGAAGGCCTCACCTTCAATGTTCCAGCGTCCAACAGTGAAGCGGATCGGTCATCTTCATCTCCACGAAAAAATGGTCTAAGAAATGGACCGATTGGAAGTTCAGAAAAAGGCAAAAAGGAAGAGGCTAAAGCAGACCTTCAAAAAAACAAAGGAGAGACAAGAGCATTAGGAAGCAAGATAGAAGATGCTCCCAGTAACAAAGTATCTGGCGCAAACTGGGGTGATAAAACAAATGGCACAACTGGAGGGAAGAATGAAGAGAAGGAAATTACTTCAAGTGAGGGAGGTAAGAAAGGAGAAGCTGCTGAACAAAACAGTGAAGCCAAGAAAGAAAAACTGAAACTGGAGGATGAAGGGAAATCAAGTCAGACTCATGAAATCAAAGAAAAGGATGCAAATAAGCCAGCTACTGCAGATAAGAAAGAGGATTCAAAACCGGCTGATCAAGGCAAAGCTTCATTAGTTGACAGAGGCATATTTGGTAAAACTGATAAAATCAAAGAATTTGAAGCAAAAAAGCCAGCTACAGAGGGCGAGAACGAGAGACCCAAACTGGATGACCAAGGCAACTCTTCAATGGCTAAGAAAGAAAAACCAGGTAAGATTGATAAAATCAATGAAGGCGAAGCAAATAAGCCGGATATTGAAGGTGAGAAAGATGCCCATAAAACTCACGACAAAGAGAAGCCCTCATTTGGTGAAAATGAAAAAAGAGGCATAACTGGTGAAGGAAAAGCAAGCGAAGACAAGAAGACACAGCGACAGGAAGACATAAATAAAGCATCACTAGACGAAAAAGAAAAACCAAATGGCATTGATGACATCAAAGGGCCTGAAGCAAATAAGAAAGATGTTGAAGCAAATAGAGATTTATTAGGCAAAGAAGGACAAGGCAAAATTGGTGAAAACAAAGTAGGTATGACAAAAGATCTTAATACTGAAGTGAAAAAGGATGGATTTAAATCTGATGACAAAGATAAAGGTTCAGATAATCAAGTTAAGAAAGATTCAGCAACAAACGATGGGAAAGATGCAACTTCATCAGTTTTAAGCAGAAATCCTAGTCCCAAAGATGAAAAGGAAAAAAACAATTAGCAATTGTATGATGGTGAAGATGACACAGAAAATAGAGTTGTTAGTTCCTTCAAAATCTGAACTTAATGAAAATTTTGCGCCCTGTTCTCCTAGGCTCTTAAAAGCTACACTCTGTAGCCTACCATATTTGAAGGAATCTTCGAAAGGATTGTCTCATAAATACATTTCATTTCATTTCAGTTTTCCTAATCATGTTTCCTTTAAATCCTACCTTGGCAATTAAGATTTGTTGTTTTGTCTATGTTGTATGTGACATTTTGTATCATCTATTTTCTATGGTGATTGTAATTCCCGCAAAACTTTTTGTTCTTTTATATAAGGCATGATTGAAAATGCATGCATGTTTGCCCTTCTAATATTTAAAATTATGTGGTTAAGACAAGACTTCATGCCTAATGCTTTCAAGATAAGAACAACTTACCAAAGAAGTGTGTGTATTAGGATTTTTTTAGTTTGTAAATCCAAATAAGAAAGTGTCATGTCATACCTTGGGTCAAGAAGACAGTGCACAGAGGAAACACGGAACAAGATGAAGAGATTATTTTTTACTCATGAAGTCAAAATCCCTTAAAAGTTGTTTGATATATAAGAGGGAATTGTCATATATGAAGAATTACAATCACGTTTAAAAAAATAAGTATAGAAAAAAAATATATATTTAATAACAGTAATCTATTTTTAATTTTAATAACAAGAAATGCACATATCTACAAATGGAAAGAGGAAAAAAATAGAACAAATGTAAAGTAATTATAAACTCAAAATTGGTGGTAGTCTAAACATGAACTACAACTAGAGCATAAATACTATTTAAGAGAAAAAAAAAACTGATGCTAAAATTGCTACTTGTACAATAAAATTTTGTTTGGTTCACTACATATGATCCTCTTAAAGACAATTTAGTCCTTAAATTCAAACCCTAACACTAGACTATTTAAAAAATATAAACATATGAACATAAGATCAAAGGAAAATTAAATAACTTATCTATTCTTTTATTTATTATTAGAGTCATTGGTTAACTTATGGATCCTTGTGATTACATTGGTGGACAATTTAATAATTCTTAGATTGAGACTATAGATCAAGCCAAGAGAAGGATCTCTTATACACTTATGTTGTATATGATCTCCCTGTTGTAATAAAAACTCATTTTTCTATTCAAGTAATGACATGAAATTCCTTAAAGAGTCTGATTTTCTTCAACAATACAGCGCTAAGTGATCTCTATTTCAAAGATTGATAATTTTGTATCTAATTGTACTAAAGCAATTGCAAATTCATGACTATCAATAGGCTCTCTAAGAACAATGCAATTTCGACAACATGAATCTCAAAATGATTTTGCTAAGTTCAATTAAAGAAATAGTAGCATGTTTTCTTCACCAAGCCCAACAAGCTGGTCATCAAACTAGTTTCACCTCACCCACCAAAATTGGTGAATAAATTACAGATATCATATTACTTATGGAACCTTAGTTGGTGGGCTCCCACAACGATCAAACTCTTTGCCTAGCTAATTAGATTCCAACTTCACTAACCTATTTGGTTCCAGGATTAGGATTCTCCATGCACGTCAACCTCTCCTCTGCCTTTAACTTCCTTTATCTCTTCATCATACCGAAGAAAATGGACCTTTCAAAACAAAGCTACATATTCTAGGTTGGATAAGAATACTGCTTAGCCATCTAGGCAAATGAATAACATAAGCAAAAGCATAGAAGTTATTAAAAAAAAAATGAAAGCCCCATAAAGGAAGTTCCTTGGTCCATATTTATAAGCATGACTCTTTTGTTTACCTGTAGTAATTCATGCAAATAATAGCTAAATAAACTTCATATAATCCTTATTTATTTCACAATTTNATTCATTAAATCCAATTGTTTGTGAATTTTGAAAATGGCGCAAAAACAGAAAGCCTTTTTTGGGGATTGTGCCTGCATTTGCAAGTGATGTCAAAATCTATATGAGTCAAAATTTGGTTCTTGACTTAAAAGGGTGATGAGGATAAAAAAGAGAGAACTATCCCAATTACTATTAACGTTTTAGTTAACGATAATGCTCATGGACAAGGAAGGGGATAGAAGAGGTGGGCATGGAGTATGGCTGTACAATATCAAGGAGTAAAGTTGAGGGGATTTCAAGGAGTAACACTAAGCAGACATTAGAGGTCAATAAAAAGTAATTCATTAGGGTGAAACTATAATTGTTTGCTAAATTGGCTACAAGAACTTATCAAGGTGCAACTAAGGCTGTCAATTTGGCTCGTTGTTCGTGAACAACTCGTGTTCGGCTCGTCGTTAAGCCTAACGAGCTGAACACGAACAATTTTTTAAGCTCGAAATGTAAACGAGCCGAACACGAACAACAGTTTGTTCGCTCGTGTTCNGTTGATGTCTAATTTTAAATCATAACACCTCATGTGACAATGTGATTAGTGTCTTTTTTTGTATATATTTGATCCAGGTTCGAATCCAACACTTTACATCTATTTTTCTCAATTTTATTTTAACGAGTCAATTTTGAGCCGAACACGAATACAAATATTTAAATCTACTCAAACACGAATGCACTTTTCACGAGCCGATTTCGAACACAATCTGATTTCGAACACGAGCCATTTCAAACGAGCCGAACATGAGCCAAGCCTGAACTCGCTCAAGCTCGGCTCGTTTACAGCGCTAGGTGCAATAAGAATTGTTTAAATTGATATTGAGTTGTCACCAAGTGATATATCAGAAATTATCAATCAGTATCTGCCTTGAAAAAGTTTTGAGTTGTCAAACATTGTATAATATTATTCCAAGAAAGAACATTAACTTTCTAAAATATTAATGCAATCCTTCAAAGAGTAGTAGTTATTATTGAAGAGCAGTAGTTAATAGCAGATAAAGAAATGTCAAATGAGAACCATGTTAACCATAGGGATATGAAAGAATTGGTATCTTGATTGTGAAGTTTGAGAATTACACAACCAAGGTATTAATTGAATCAATACAATGTTGGATTGACATTTAAGAAAATCCCCTATAATTTCCTAGTTCATATATGTAATTAGAAGTTATACGTATGTTTTGGAAAAAAATAGTAATTAATTAGTTTGTTAATAAATTCAGTTTACCCTAATCTAATTCTAATTGGATAACTATTATTGGATTGGGTGGTTTGGCTATGATAAACTTAGTAATGAGTTTTAAAGTTAAGGGGTTTGTGAGCTAGTAAACAAACATGGCTAACAAATTCAAGATTAAATGGATAATCTCTTGTTGATTATTTTGTGTACTTCATAATCAACTATTATTTTAAAAATAATATTCTATGAAAATATTAATTTATTATTGAATTAAATTTCATTCCAAGTAATAAAAACAATTACTTTCAAGTAATAAATGAATTTTAAAATATTAAACTGTTAGAAGATTGATGACTCAAGATAGGGAGGAAAAGATGAATCATGATCATCATCAAGAAGTAAGCAATTCGAGCATCGATTAATTGCATTATGATGCAAATAAATTTAAAAGTATAACAATGAAACTATGTAGGATAGATTAATAATGCTCAAACTTTATTTCAAGTATACATTTTTACAAGCAAATTTGTGTTTTGATGACTATTTCTCTAGTAATAATTATAAGTAAGTACAAATTTGACACCATTTATTTTAAATCAAACAATAAATATATTTTTTTTTAATTTGATTCATCTGATCCATCCATAAATACATGTATCTTGAGTGCAACAATATGGGTGAAACTTGTCGTGCACACAAAAAATATATATGATTTACATAATTTTTTATATTATGTAAATCACAATTCATTAAGGTTCTAATTATCTCTATTTGCTAGCAGATATCATCCCAAGCTCATGCTCCGGTGCTTCTTGATGGTCCTGATGAATTCTTTGGTAAACTGCCTTTGTTTTACTCTTTATTAATCTTTCTTGTCTGCTCTATTATGAATGGATAAGTCAATTACTGTTAAAATTTTATAGGCTACTTGAATGATTACAAAAAATTACATTAAAGAAATAATAAATCATATAGATCAAAAGCTAAATTAACTGACATATTTAAGGGAATAGCTCCTCAATACTAATAATGTATGGCTAATTATAGGGCCGCTTTAAGAACTCTACGAAAGCTAACGATAAATATTTAACATTAAACAATTTAATTTAAAAAAAAATAATAAAAAACTTAATATTTGGTGCTCTTTTTTGTGCTTGGTCGCTTTTTTAATTTCTTTTTCAATCATGATACTTATTCTTGGATTAAGGCAATACCTTTCTAACAACTAATACCCAAGTGGATATGAAAATATGATGGCCATGAAGTTCGAGATTAAAAAAAATAGCTTTTACATACATAGCACCCAGAACATTCATATTTGCTTATCTCACGTCAAAACTTTTATAATTACAAATATCATATGAAAAAAATCACTTGTTATCACCTTTTAATAGTCAAATCTATCTTTTCATCCATAGGTACAGTGCTATGTGTGTGAAAATGAAACTTTTGGTCTAAGATAGGTAAATCCATAAGAATTGGTAGAGGCTATGTATGTAATTTTCCATTAAAAAAATTGATGGCTTAATAAGTTTGTGAAGGCATGTGTGATCTTCCTATCCAATAAAAAAATTAGAAAGGGCACTCGTGAGGAATAATAACATGCCTAAAATAATGAGTGAAAAATATAAAATAAAGAGGAATGAGAAAGCCCTCTTAAAAATTTAGATGTTCTTGTCAGATGATGTTTCAATAGAGGTCTTGAAGCATATAAATACATAAGGTTTTTGTTTCAAGCTAGAGTTTGTAAATAATAAAGTTTATCCAACAAGTTTCATCCAAAATAAATGCTTTATCTAGTTTGTATGTAAGATAGTAAACTTATTAATCACTTTTAAATGATTTTACTTATGTTGTTTATGATTTGAGAATATTGATATGATTATTGATGATAAAAATTAAGTTTGTTATTTGTATTCTTTTTGCTTTCATCTTACACATACTCTTTAGAAATCATAATATATGGTTATGACACAATAAGTTAAAGGGATGTCAAAGATTAAATTTTAAACAATCATTTTCTTCTATTACATTAATAAATGGAATATAAAGAGAAGTATTTTTTCTATAATAAGAAAAAAGCAAGAAACAACTAATAACAATAAGGAAGTTGATGTAAGTATTATTATAAGATTTTATTGTTATGAAATCAATGATGCTCTTTTAGTGATTTGAGAGAATAAAAGTAAAGAGTAAAATATTTAAAACCCTTGATGCTCTAATTTACATATATTTTCATAAATTAGCCAAATTTTGATGGTTGTAATTAAATAAGAAATGGAGTTAAATGCAAGATTAAGGTTCTACTACTATGAAGTTGATGTAATGGTGGTATGAAAATATTTTTGGCTATAGTTAGAAATATATTAGATTTAAGGAAAAATATTATATCTTTAAATTTTATTAATGGTATAGGATGCAAAAATTTTTGTGATGTTAGTACCCCAAAGCAATCTAATATTTTTTAGTTGTCTTGTAAGTGAAAAAAAAAATTAGTGGAATCAATGTGGTTATAGCTCATTAAAGCAAGAAAGGTACTGAGTCTATGATTTTAAGTATTAATTAAATGAGAGCTGATATATAATTTATTACTAATAATTCTAGAGAAATGTCACATGATAATATTTTTGTTAAATAGGGACTTCTAAAAGAATGATATAAGATAAAAAAACGATAATAAGGCAAAGTTGGCAAATTTACTATTAATAAAATAAGGTATTGGAAAGTTTCAATTAACCATTGAGATTAATTAAAGAATTTTTCATATAGAGAGCTTCTTAGACATAAACATTAAATAACATACGTTAAATTTATAATCCAAATGTGAGAGTCATAAGTATGGAGCTAAATTTTTCTAAGCTTTTTAGATAAGATTTGATCCTTATTTTCCAGATTGGTAGACGCCAAAAATGAAGATCCATTCATATATGATTTTCATGATTAGTAGTTACTAACTCAAAGTTCATTTACACTAATTTTCTAATATGGTTGATATCTAACTCATAATATATTCAAATTTTCAAACTCATTACCTCATATTGTAGCTATAAAAGAGGTGGAACTTCAATAATTTCAAAAATCCTTTAAAAAGGAGCAATAAAGAAGAGAGAAAGAGGAAGCAAGAGGAGAGGGACTAGGAAATATTAAAAAAAAAAATTTGGAGTGCTTCTAAGGAAAGCTATTCAGCTTCTTCAAGATGGAAGAAGTGATATTATTTTCAATTTTAATACGATAAGATGCTATTGTTCACAAAAAAGGATAATTCTTACGGACTCTTAACAACATAGAGAGAGGGGTAGAAAGTAACTAAAACAATAACAACCTATCTTATTTCAAGTTTTGCCCTCATATTTACAATAAATGATTCAATTCTTTTAGATAAAAAAGTTGATTTATTTATTTATGTCATTATTTTTTTTAGAATTTTAATCTTTAGTGTATCTTTTTTTATATTTAGTGGATGATTTGATTTCCACATAACAGTGGATGTAAGCTTACTTGCTAAACTATATAAATTCTTAGCTAACTTGTTTCTATCTTATCTTGTTTTATAGTTTAGCTGTCAATAACCACTAATTATTTATTGACTAGCATGACCTGCAGTCATAGTTTGATCATTATAATTATAATTAACTTTATTGGTTGCCAACATAAAGTTGACCGCATAATGCACCCAAAAGAATGAATGGTCAAAAATGAATCTACAAATCTTAAAAGTGATTTAAATATTTCATAGAACTAATGAATTGAGGAACAATCAAAAGGGCAAAATTGTCAAACATTTCAATAGCAACAACTTAAATAATACAAATACACAACCAAATCATAAGATGACAGAGTAATAGACAACTAATAAAAGGTTAAACCAAGGTTTTTTTTTATTTAATTGTGTGAATGAATAATTTATTAAGCGCTAAAACAAAGGAGGAAAGTACATAAAATCTCTCATTAAAAGTCATTCATATGATCTAATGGCAACCCTATCATTGTCTCTTCTTGTTTGGAAAATTAAGTAGTCCATTGCACATATTAAATATTAATTTAAATCTTTGATTACCATTAAACTCCTCAATTTGGGGTGATTGATGAACTTAAGAAAAAAGGTTTTTAACATTTAGAGAGTTTCTTCCAAAAATCACTTGGAGTCCCAATTTTTTTAAAGAAAATTAAATTAAATTAAATTAAGATATAGTTTGATTTCATGACAATGTCACTCCAAAAATAATCATAAGAGACCTCTTTCCTACATCAATTTGTATCTCTATGTTTGTGTGTATGTTTCTATAAGAATTTTGATGTTATTCCCCTCAAACTTAAAAGCATCTATCTTTAAGGAATTATCTAAAAGTAATGACATTCTTAAATTTTATTCAGCCATTTTTTTTCTAAAGGATATTTTAAATAAATAACACTTAATTCCTATCTATTGACATATCTAACACTTAAACTTCAATTCTTACATACATACCACCTTACTTATGCATAAAAAGGTGTATTTCACCTTTTTTTTTCAAGTAAAAATGTTGGTATTTTTTATATGATACGAAAGATTTGGGTGATATTAATGTAAAAGGTAAAGTTAGAGGGCTAGATATGTAAATATATAGTAATTGGGTGGTATGTTTGTTAAAATCTTATTTGTGGACCTTTTGCAGGGTCAAGGAAAATTTGCAGGCACATTGTGGACAAGTTCAGAGCATATGGTTACCAGTATCTCTTGGGAAAAGATCCACTGGCAAGAGTATCCGTGGAGCAATGGATTCAGTCTGAGGAGCAAAAATTCGACCCTCCGAGCTCCACCCTCGTCTTCTACCTCGCATTTAAGATCGAAGCAGATGTAGAGAAGACAACCCAGAGTGAAAAGAAACTAGAAAAAGTTCTAAACTTGTATGAACAAAGACTGGGAGAATCTGAATTCCTTGCCGGCAGTTACTTCACACTCGCAGACCTGTACCATCTCCCCAACACATACTACCTTGAGAGTTCTATTGAGTATGGTTACCTCTTCAAGAACAGGAAGAATGTTAGCCGGTGGTGGAAAAATATCTCGCAGAGGGATTCATGGAAGAAGGTGATCGAAAAGTTTGAAGAGGAAGGCCTCACCTTCAATGTTCCAGCGTCCAACAGTGAAGCGGATCGATCATCTTCATCTCCACGAAAAAATGGTCTAAGATATGGACCGATTGGAAGTTCAGAAAAAGGCAAAAAGGAAGAGGCTAAAGCAGACATTCAAAAAAACGAAGGAGAGACAAGAGCATTAGGAAGCAAGATAGAAGATGCTCCTAGTAACAAAGTATTTGGCACAAACTGGGGGGATAAAACAAATGGCACAACTGGAGGGAAGAATGAAGAGAAGGAAATTACTTCAACTGAGGGAGGTAAGAAACGAGAAGCTGCTGAACAAAACAGTGAAGCCAAGAAAGAAAAATCGAAACTAGAGGATGAAGGGAAATCAGGTCAGACTCATGAAATCAAAGAAAAGGATGCAAATAAGTCAGCTACTGCAGACAAGAAAGAGGATTCAAAACCGGCTGATCAAGGTAAAGCTTCATTAGTTGACAGAGGCATATTAGGTAAAACTGATAAAATTAAAGAACTTGAAGCAAAAAAGCCAGCTATAGAGGGCGAGAACGAGATACCGAAACCGGATGACGAAGACAAATCTTCAACGGCTAAGAAAGAAAAACCAGGTAAGATTGATAAAATCCATGAAGGCGAAGCAAATAAGTCGGATATTGAAGGTGAGAAAGATGCCCATAAAACCTACGACAAAGAGAAGCCCTCATCTGGTGAAAATGAAAAAAGAGGCATAACTGGTGAAGGAAAAGCAAGCGAAGACAAGAAGACACAGCGACAGGAAGACATAGATAAAGCATCACTAGACGAAAAAGAAAAACTAGATGGCATTGATGACATCAAAGAGCCTGAAGCAAATAAGAAAGATGCTGAAGCAATTAGAGATTTATTAGGCAAAGACGGACAAGGCAAAGTTGGTGAAAACAAAGTAGGTATGACAAAAGATCCTAATACTGAAGTGAAAAAGGATGGATTTAAATCTGATGACAAAGATAAAGGTTCAAATAATCAAGTTAAGAAAGATTCAGCAGCAAACGATGGGAAAGATACAACTTCATCAGTTTTAAGCAGAAATCTTAGTCCCAAAGATGAAAAGGAAAAAAACAATTAACAGCTGTATGATGATGAAGATGAAACAGAAAATAAAGTTTTTTAGTTCCTTCAAAATCTGAACTTAGTGAAAATTTTGCGCCCTGTTCTCCGAGGCTCTTGAAAGCTACACTCTGTAGCCTACCATATTTGAAGGAATCTTCGAAAGGATTGTCTCAGAAATACATTTCATTTCATTTCAGTTTTCCTAATCATGTTTCCTTTAAATCCTACCTTGGCAATTAAGATTTGTTGTTTTGTCTATGTTGTATGTGACATTTTGTATCATCTATTTTCTATGTGATTGTAATTCCCGCAAAACTTTATGTTCTTTTATATAAGGCATGATTGAAAATGCATGTATGTCTGCCCTTCTAATATTTAAAAGTACGTGGTTAAGACAAAACTTCATACTTAATGCTTTCAAGATAAGAACAACTTACCAAAGAAGTGTGCGTATTAGGATTTTTTTAGTTCGTAAATCCAAATAAGGAGTCAAACCTTGGGTGAACGAGACAATACACAGAGGAAACATGGAACATGATGAAGAGATTAATTTTTACTCATGAAATCAAAATCCCTTAAAAGTTGTTTGATATATAAGAGGGAATTGTCATATATGAAGAATTACAAACAATCACGTTTAAAAAAATAAGTATAGAAAAAAATATATATTTAATAACAGTAATGTATTCTTAATTTTAATAACAAGAAATGCACATATCTACAAATGGAAAGAGGAAAAAAATAGAACAAATGTAAAGTAATTATAAACTCAAAATTGGTGGTAGTCTAAACATGAACTGCAACTAGAGCATAAATACTATTTAAGAAAAAAAAAACTGATGCTAAAAGTGCTAGTTCTACAAGAAGATTTTGTTTGGTTCACTACTTATGATCCTCTTAAAGATAATTTAGTCCTTAAATTCAAACCCTAACACTAGACTATTTAAAAAATATAAACATAAGAATATAAGATCAAAGGAAAACTAAATAACTTATCTATTCTTTTATTTATTATTAGAGACATTGGTTAGATTATGGATCCTTGAGATTACATTGGTGGACAATTTAATAATCCTTAGATTGAGACTATAGATCAAGCCAAGAGAAGGATCTCTTATACATTTATGTTATATATTGTCTCCCTGTTGTAATAAAAACTCATTTTTCTATTCAACTAATGACATGAAATTCCTTAAAGAGTCTGTTTTTTCTTCAACAATAGAGCGCTAAGAGATCCCTATTTCAAAGATTGATAATTTTGTATCTAATTGTACTAAAGCAAGTGCAAATTCATGACTATGAAATCTTTGAATATCAATAAAATCTAAATTATCAATAGGCTCTCCAAGAACGATGCAATTTCGACAACATGAATCATATTAATTATGGAACCTTAGTTGGTGGGCTCCCAGAACGATCAAACTCCTTGCCTAGCTCATTAGATTCCAACTTCACTAACCTATTTGGTTCCAGGATTAGGATTCTCCATGCACGTCCACCTCACCTCTGCCTTTAACTTCCTTTATTTCTTCATCATACCGAAGAAAATGGACCTTTCAAAACAAAGCTACATATTCTAGGTTGGAGAAGAATACTGCTTAGCCATCTAGGCAAATGAATAACATAAGCAAAAGCATAGAAGTTATTAAAAAAAATGAAAGCCCCATAAAGGAAGTTCCTAGGTCCATATTTATAAGCATGACTCTTTTGTTTACCTTTAGTAATTCATGCAAATAATAGCTAAATAAACTTCATATAATCCTTATTTATTTCACAATTTAATTATTTTCTTACATGAATTAAATATTCTCCACTTCATGACAAACTGTTATTCTCATATATACAAATTACATATTACAAGGCCTGAGATCACTGCTCAATGGGAAGGTTATTCTGCACCCAACTAGCATAGCCCCCGGCAACATCTGTCAATCCTGTAAAACCCTACAGAAGGAGACAAAACCATGATTATTAGTTTGTTCTATATGTTGATAACCAACAGAGATCATCACACTAGTCTTTACTATACCGCAGATGAAAGCTCGGATGCAGCCATGAGAGACCTCTTCCCGCTCAGGCAACCCTGCAACAAATTAATCAGATANACTTAATATTTTGGTATCTAATTTGACTTGTAACAAACTTGTTCAATTTTTAAATCATGGCAAAAGATTAAGTTCCCAAACTTCACAATCCTTGTGAGCCAATATAGACAATAGGTTAATGTAGGTCTAATGTCAAAGGTTCATATGTGGGGCTAAGGTTCATATGAGGGACCACTATATCCCCCACCATCATTCCATACAACCTAAATCTTGAGTCTACTGCAGAAATATAGCGCACACTAACCAAAGCAGCCTAGGTAGTTATAAGAGAAATGGAGAGGATATCTCCAACAGAGGTAGTTTCAGGCACTCAAAAGTCAAGGAACTTGGTCTTTTGCACCTCTCCCTCCAAATTAGAATCTCATTGGCTGCATGTGAACTTACAGAACAAAATTCAACACATATGAAATCATCTCTAAACATAAAGCGAGGCAAATTACAAAGGGGTTTAAACAGGAGAAAGGATCTGATTAATCATAAATGCTTAGCTCAATGGCAAAACTACCAACAATACGTGTACTCCTCACTCAAGCTCTCCATCATCAATGGGTTGTCCCACAGTTAGACATAACTAATGCTTTCCTCTGTGGATCATTAGAGAAAACCACGTTAAATGAGCCAACCACCTGGTTCCCAAGACACCCAACTTCCAAACCATGCGTCTCCTAACAAAGGCTATCTATGATCTCAAACAAGCCCCAAGAAAATGTCATTCTTGAACATGGGTCAGTGAACACCGTTTTAGAAGTTCACATTCAATGCAATTCTTAAGTTTTTCATCAAACTCAGATAACTCACATTATTTCAATCCTACAATAAATGGGAATGCCTAACTGTAAACTGATCAGCACCCTTCAACTCATCAACTGAAACCAACTCACTTTCCCAACAGGACTACTCTAATCCAACACAAAATCACCAATTAGCTAGCTCACTACAATTCATCACAATTATGAGACCTGATACAGCCTCTGCTATCAAATACATATGACAAAAATGCATCAACCAAGGTTATACCATATTCAGCTCATCAAACACATCCTATGTTATCTCAAGAGCACTCTCAATCATAACTTTACGCTCACAGCAGGTGACGTTCCGCTCAGATGCGATTTTGATTCTGACCGGGCAGGAGAAAATCAAGATTGTTGGTCCACATCTGGCTGCTAATCGTTCCTTGGCACAAGTCTCATATTCTGGACTGTCCAGAAACAATAAACATTTGCAAGATCCTTAGAAGCATAATACAGAGCTCTTGCAGCCGACACTAAAGATGTCATATCGCTCCATTATTCTGTGATAATACTGCAGCAATTGCCCTAACACTCAGCCATATATTTCACATCTGGACCAAACATGTGAAAATCAATCACCACATTATTCGAGATGATACTGCAGTGGGAGACATCCAGATTAAACAAATAACTTCTCCATATCAAACAATAAACATTTTAACTAAAATTCTACGAGCATCTCAATTCACCAACCTATTTCACAAGCTCACAATCAAGCCCGGTGATTGCGAACTTGAGGGGAGGTAGCAACCATAGGTTAGTTATACTGTAATTACTTCCAATGGAGATATCCTCTCCACTNTGCTCAGATGCTATTTTGATTCTGACTGGGCAGGAGACAATCAAGATTGTTGGTCCACATCTGGCGGTTAATCGTTCCTTGGCACAAGTCTCATATTCTGGACTCTACAGAAACAATAAACATCTGCAAGATCCCTAACAGAAGCATAATACAGAGCTCTTGCAGCCGACACTAAAGATGTCATATCGCTCCATTATTCTGTGATAATACTTCAGCAATTGCCCTAACACTCAACCATATATTTCACATCTGGACCAAACATGTGAAAATCAATCACCACATTATTCGAGATGATATTGCAGTGGGAGACATACAGATTAAACAAATAACTTCTCCATATCAAACAATAAACATTTCAACTAAAATTCTACCAGCATCTCAATTCACCAACCAATTTCACAAGCTAACAATCAAGCCCGGTGATTGTGAACTTGAGGGGAGGTAGCAACCATAGGTTAGTTATACTGTAATTACTTCCAATGGAGATATCCTCTCCACTTCCCTTAGAACTACCTAGGCGGCTTTGAGACCACTGTCCTGGTTCACAAACTTTCTCACATGCCCTTATATAGTAGCTAGCTTATAGTGAACATCAAATAAAATTTAATTCTAAATTAATTATACTTTTTTTAATGAGAAAATCCCTTCAGTATGTTGTATTCTGCTATTCATCTTCTTCTTGCTTAAGCATATTCTCCTAGCTCTAATTTAGTGAAAGTTCTTAGTTTCAATATACTCGATGGAGATTAGTACTTTCTGTATAATCTATAGAGTTGGGTGTGGCTCAAATCTATTTTGATTTAGACACTGACTCACGTGTATATCCCCCTCTCTTCTTCTTTCCTTAGAGGCTATCCTAGAAGATTAGTAATCGGTAGAAAACCACCAAATCTTCACTCTCTTAGGTTTGAAATACACATGACTTTAATGATTAGCCCATATTTTGGTGTTAAGTTGATTATAGCCAAGTTATTAAAACTAAAGGTTGAGTGCTCCAATAAAATCTTGGGTATGCTCTTTTAGATAACCCATTAGGTCTAGAAACCTGACTGCATGGCTTAGGCACCTTTGAATCCTCTGAGACCCATCTAACAACTCTAGACCACATTCCTCAATTCAATCTTTGGATTAGAAAATGAACGAATTAATGTTGAATTTGAACCATGATTNTGAGACCCGTTTAATAACTCTAGACCACATTCCTCAATTAAATCTTTGGATTAGAAAATGAACGAATTAATGTTGAATTTGAACCATGATTGAATTAATCTTAACATAAATTNACGAATTAATGTTGAATTTGAACCATGATGCATTAATCTTGACATAAATTAAAAATACAATTAAATCAAAATTAAATTAATGAGATCAAATAAAATCCAATAAAATTCAAATTCATTTTTAACCATGATTGAGTTGATCTTAAAAGCAATTAAAGATAATTAAAAATCCAAATTCCAAAAAAATAAAAATGAACCAAATGAGCTTAAAATTTAGATAAAAAATTTATATATTAAAATTTATAACCAAATTATTTCATAAATAAAAAATAAATTGAAATAAATCAAAATTTGGATCCTAATTTGAAATAAATATGAATTCACTTCAAAATTTGAATAATTGAATAATCCGATTCATATTAAATCTGATAATCATAAGACAAAATTAAATTCAAACTTAAATCAAACATTCATATATAAATTCAATTCAAATTAAGTTCAATCTCACACTNAAATTAAAAATCCAAAGTCAAATAAAATAAAAATGAACCAAATGAGTTTAAAATTTAGATAAAAAATTTATATATTAAAATTTATAAGCAAATTATTTCATAAATAAATAATAAATTGAAATAAATCAAAATTTGGATCCTAATTTGAAATAAATATGAATTCACTTCAAAATTTGAATAATTGAATCATCAAAGTAAAACTTAATCCGATTCATATTAAATCTGATAATCATAAAACAAAATTAAATTCAAACTTAAATCAAACATTCATATATAAATTCAATTCAAATTAAGTTCAATCTCACACTTTAAATCAAACACAAATTAATTTTCAACTCACATTTTAAATCAAACACAAATTAAATTTAAATCAATATACATTCAAGATTAAATTTAATAAAAAAATCCAATCCTAATTTAAACCAAGTCAAACTCTTAACTCATTATTGAACACCTCTCAACTTCATATTCAAATCTAAACCCATGTTCACACCTAAACCTTTGCCACATCATAAACCCAATTTCAAATTTGCAAACTCAACCCATCTAAACTCCACATTCAAACTCCAAACCCAAGCCCCAAACTATGAATCAACTCAAGCTTGCTATACCCAATCTATGTTCAAAGCCCAAACCCAAGCCAAACCTTCCATGGCCAAAGTTAACCTAGCCTCAAGCAAGCCTTACCCAACCTAGCCTCAAGCAAACCCAAGCAAGCCTTACCGGAGTAAAATTATTCCTTCCCTAATGGAATGCTCACCTGGCTAGCCTCCAACTCCCTAAACTCACTCAACCAGCCAACAAGCTCAGTTTCCACTCCTTGTAGCCCATCTTTGGAACCAAACCGAGCACTCGACAAGGTCAATTCCCATTGGCAGCACAGCATCTTTGATTATCCACATGGCAGCCCTTAATTGGCCTAAACCTTGAAATGCAAGCTCACGGCCAGCTCAACTTGGCATCAATTATTCGTGCTCAGCTCTTCTTTGCGCCAAATCCATCCAAACCGAGCCTTACCTGCACCCATAAATACCCCCCATTGGCTTTAATTCATGCTTGCTGNAAAACCCAAGCCAAACCTTCCATGGCCAAAGTTAACCTAGCCCCAAGCAAGCCTTACCCAACCTAGCCTCAAGCAAACCCAAGCAAGCCTTACCTGAGTAAAATTCTTCCTTCCCTAATGGAATGCCCACCTGGCTAGCCTCCAACTCCCTAAACTCACTCAACCAGCCAACAAGCTCAGTTTCCACTCCTTGTATCCCATCTTTGGAACCAAACCGAGCACTCGACATGGCCAATTCCCATTGGCAGCACAGCATCTTTGATCATCCACATGGCAGCCCTTAATTGGCCTAAAGCTTGAAATGCAAGCTCACGGCCAGCTCAACTTGGCATCAATTATTTGTGCTCAGCTCTTCTTCGAGCCAAATCCATCCAAACCGAGCCTTACCTGCACCCATAAATACCCCCCATTGGCTTTAATTCATGCTTGCTGAAACTATATATAATATAGCCCAAAACTAATTCCTGTCATCTCCCCTAGGTCCCAGCATTCCCTCTGCTTAACCGCAAGCCATTCCATAGCCTCTTTACCCCTCCAATACAGATACCATTCAATCCATTAAACAATTGTTCGATTCCCCAATCCAAGGCTTCTATAAGCTTCCATGCATTTTCAAAACCAATTCCTCCATCAAGTTTCCATCAATTTAAACCTTTTAATGTCAATCAGGAAAGGATGGAAATCATACAACTAAATTAAGAGTTTTCTATAATTAGGAGCTTCCTTATTTAAATTATTTCTAATATCTTTATTCTGATNTCCAGCATTCCCTCTGCTTAACCGCAAGCCATTCCATAGCCTCTTACCCCTCCAATACAGATACCATTCAGTTCATTAAACAATTTTTCGATTCCCCAATCCAAGGCTTCTATAAGCTTCCATGCATTTTCAAAACCAATTCCTCCATCAAGTTTGCATCAATTTAAATCTTTTAATGTCAATCAGGAAAGGATGAAAATCATAGAGCTAAATTAGGAGTTTTCTATAATTAGGAGCTTCCTTATTTAAATTATTTCTAATATCTTTATTCTGATTTATTTCCCTTTTAGCTGAATATTTAGATTAGGAATATGCATTATTAAGTTACTTAAAATAGATTATACAAAATATTTTGTACCTAAAATAGATTGTAAGATTATTATTTGATGGAATGAAAGCAAAGGGAAAAGGATTCGAGTCTATTCAGTATTCAGCCTATTTTTCTCAACTTTGATATGGTATCAGAGCCAATTTTTTTCCCTAACCACCGATAGTCGTTGGAGGACTGTCGAGGCTCCCTTCCTGCCGGCCTTCTAGAGGGAAGGGATGAACTATTTTTTTGCCTTGATTCGCACATCTAAGGATTTTCGTCCGCCGCAGCAACTTCGTCTGCCTTCGATTCGCCTTCTTCTATCTCCTGCGTTGGTTCCATCTCCCGCGTTTGATTCCAGCAAAGATTTGTGATCCTGTCCATTTGTTATCTTGTCTGCAATTCAAGTCTCATCCGCAATCTGCGATCTCGTTTGCTTCGTCCGCTTCAGATCTCCTTCACTAGTCATCGCTGCTTCTACGACATCTTCGTCCGCTCCTTCCGCTTTGGCTTCGTCCGCTTCGACTTTGGCTTCTTCGTCGCACCCAAGGATTAAAGACTTCGGCACTCCTTCCTAGACCAACGGCTTCGACATCTCGGCTTTAGCACTTTTGGCATAAAGATCAGAGAACAAATCGTCCTCATCGTTGCAGGAAGAATCAATAGCATTTGGATCGTATAACAGGACGCGGATCCTACTTGTTGGTTATGATAAGTAGCATTTGGATCAGAAAGAGGATCCTACTTGTAGGCTATGATCGATAGCATCTTGATCGTGTAACTGGATCCTATTTATGGGCTATGATGGTAGAATTTGGATCAGTCGTGTAACTGGAAGCGGATCCTTCTTATGGCTATGATTCGAATTTTTGGACAACAATGATAAAGCATTTCTTGCTTTTATTTGCTTAAATCATGCTATGGTTCAGCTGTTGTCTCTAAGGCTTTGACATTCTCAACTTTGGTACCTTCGGTTTCGGCACTCACTACTTTAGAATTTTAGGTCCACATAGTGTTATCAGTTTCTTATTGGCAAAATGATGCTTCATGATCAATCAGCATCAATTTGAGAGGGGATGTCAATTAAGAAGGATGAAAATCTGACAGCTAAATTAGGAGTTTTCTATAATTAGAAGCTTCCTATTTTTCTCAAAAATTTGACATTTAATCTACTGTTTGATCAATCTGAGCTGCTACTTGATCAAGATTTTAGAAGAAGAAGAAAGAACTTGCAATTAGAGGACAACACGTGAGGATCAAACGACCACTCCATTGCAACCAAATACTTTGTAAAAATTACATGTATATTTTTGTCATCACCTAAGGTCCTAAACATGTTAATCAAATTAATTAAATGTGAAAATATGATAAATTTAGCATTTTGAAATGCAACTAAAATTGGTTGAGATCAACAATTGAAATTTGGTGAATTAAGGGCTTACATAATTTATCCTTACATAATCAATAAATTAAATTTTCAAATTTTCAGAAAATTGTAAAAATAATTTTAAAATGTTTAATGAAAGTAATAGCAGTAAGATATTAATNCAAAATTTCAAAATAGTTAGAGCATTTGACTTTATGATGAATTTCTAATTGAAAAATACATTTAAAATTTAAATAATTATAAAAAAATAAATTAAAATTCAAAAATTCATCAAACTTTCACAAAATAGGTTTAATGATAATAGTAACTTCTAAAAATGATTTTAGAAGATTTTGAGAACATTTAATCCAAAATATACAAATTACTTTTAAAATTTAAAATTAGATAATTTTTAATTTAAAAAATGAATAAAATAGTTAAAATTCTGTGAATTTCATATTTATTGTTTTATAACGTCCTTAACTACTTTTCTAAGTGGTTTATGCCATTTTGTAAATTTTTTATATTAATTAAATACATAAATATGTTTTATAAGAATATATGTGATCTTAATGAATATCACATTAAATTTAAATAAAAATTATTAAAAAAACTCAAAAATCAATGAGAACTTTAAAAACCCAAATAAATATTACTTTGGATAAAACCTGAACATAAAAGCAAAAAAAAACATCACAATTTGAATAAAAATTTCTAGTTTTGAGTATCTACTCCTACATCTGCGCAAACAGTGAATGTTGCGTTAGTTCACTAACCCTAGTTTAAATGTTCGACAGATGTGAGGTCAAATTGATGTGTTTTGTGTTTGGTTTGTTATAATTATTGTGTTTACTCGCTAGATGTATTACTTCGAACGAGTTTTCTTCGTTAAACAGAATGTTAATTTGAATAATTAGTATTTTTTTCATGCACTATGTTGTGTAATTTTCTTTACATATTATCATTTACTATCTTTGTTTTGCAGATGCTATAGTAAGCCTAAGAAGTGCTAACTTTATTTTGCAGAGCATCGTAGTAAATGTAGACAATTGTAATAAAAGTAAATTTATATTTTCTGTTGAGTCTGTTATAGAATTAGAATGTCTGTCTTAGCTGATCAATTATGAATATCTAGACAATCTAAAAGATGAACAACAAAAGATGAACAATAAGGATGAACCTCAAAATATCAAAGCATGAATAAGGATGTTTAGATAGCCTAGTTGACCGAGGAGTCTGCCTTAGGTCTAAGACTTGTTACCTGTTGTTGTTTTAACGATATGATATGCTTTTGTTTTGTGATTGTGATATTTTTTATTTTGTGCCCGCTTAGACTTTGCATATTTTTTTAGGTTTGTTGGTGATGTTTTGATTTTAGCCTAGATTATTCGGTAAGCTCTTTGAGGACTAATTTTCTATCCTAATTTAATTAAATCAAACTAAAACTTTCAAATTTAAAATTCATTAAAAAAACCGAATTGATGAAATATTGTATTCACACCTTAAAAAAAGTATTGCATTTAAAGAACAAAAGAAAATAACCAAAAAATAACTACTAATTCCACGATTTAGGAATAGATACGAAAAAAAGCATCCTTAGGTTTAAACATACATATTTATTATATTCCTTATTTTCAGACCCCCACTCATTGTATGAAAAAGAATAGTTTTTCTTGTGAGGATCACCGCTTTATAAAGTGATTCTACTTTTGCATACTGATTTGACCTATAAATTGATATTTTATGCATGCATCATTAATAATTGCATACCTATACACAGTCTGGTTTTTCACTCAACACAAAAAATCAACTAAATAAAACATGAGTGTAATAAGATTAAAAATCTATAAATTTGAAACTACAAAAAAGAAGTTTCACATTAATTGTAAGCATGTTCCATATCAGTCATACAATAGCTTCTTGATTTTATAATCAAATGGTAAACTCTAATAAACAACAACTTATCTTATCTTACATTTTGAATGATCAATAATGGATAATTTTACTACATTAGGTGAGTTTAGCTGACGACCCTATTCAGGCAGGGTTGTAAGGCCAGTCGAGTCGAGTTTGTTCAATCCTTTGAAGGATTGCACTATGCTTGTTACACTTTCTTATTGCGCTAACTTTTGAGGTTCTACTTCTTCAATAAACCTCACCTTAATTTTAGGATTCTAAGTCCATTCATTCAGTTATGACTTAAGTCACTTCCTAGGCTTTTACACGGTCAGATATCGTGAAATATGTCCTAAACTTCCTACCAAGATATCAACTTGAATATAAAAATCTCAACAATCTCAAAATTAATAAAATCAAACAATATGACAGTTGAAGTGCCACCGAGTCTTTCAGTATCTCTACATTTCTCATTTTTTCTCATGTGTTCCGAAAAGAACTGTTCCACTTCAATATTTCTAATTTGAAATTAAAAATAAGCAATTGTGAAAATTAAACTTTTAAATTCTTGAAGATATAACTTCAACCTTATTCAAGAGTTTTCTTATGTGATTTTATCTGTTAAGATGTAATTAACTATATAGGTTTGACTTTATAGAAAATTAGTAACCAATATTAATCTAAATTCTATCAAGCTTTTGGGATATGTACGTGAAAAATTTGTTGGTTTAAAAATACGAACTCATCAAATATTGAATAAATTATTTGTTTGAATAATAAAATCTATCATAATATGATATTTTTATCTTTCGAGATAGTATATTACTCTTGATGTCATATNGATAGAAAATTAGTAACCAATATTAATCTAAATTCTATCAAGCTTTTGGGATATGTATGTGAAAAATTTGTTGGTTTAAAAATACAAACTCATCAAATATTGAATAAATTATTTATTTGAATAATAAAATCTATCATAATATGATATTTTTATCTTTCGAGATAGTATATTACTCTTGATGTCATATTTAATTATTCAAATAACTAAATAATCAAAATTTGCATGTTGAACACAAAAATAAACCAACAAGCTCATCAAACCTCAAACAGTTTGTTGTTTACTCCTCGAGAGAAATGATAAAGACTCGCCTTGAGAGGAGGAGAAATTTGATAATGGCTTTAATTATCCCACTACTTTTATCCCCCTTTTTATGGTGGCTACAGAGGGAATCACGCACAAGGAAAACCTATCTTGGAATGAGCAATATGATCATGAAGGAATCAACCAAGGTGGCTATTATGGAAAGGTGTATTAGTCTCCTCCTTGAGATGATGACAAGTCACTATAGCATACCAGAAGTCACAAGATTACCTAGGTTTAGTTGAGTAAGTTTTACGAGTTAACAATTTCACCATCTTACATGGCCAAGAAAGTATTAGAATAAAGGGAATCTATAAAATATATATAAATCTTTTCTTCAAAATTTTCTTAAAAATAATAAGAATTTTCACTGGTATTTTTAACAAAGTCAATCATTCTCTGACTTTTTTTAATCAACTATTTTTAGGGCAACTCCATCTAAAATAAAAAAGAGAAAAAAAGTGAGAGAAAAAAGAAATTTCGAAATAACCCTTAAAACTAGCCTTCAAGGAACTTGAATCTCACAATAAATAAGAAATCCATCTGAATTTCATAAGAACCAAAGTTAGACAAAAAACTTCCCACATAACATCCATGAAATTTACAAGGATAAATTCAAAATAAATTATGTCAAACAAAAATCACGAACAATTATAAAAAATAGGCTCAATCATAGGGGCTAACTAGATAGCCATGTTGGCAGGGAGCAACCAAGGTAGAAGTTTTAGTTATCATTATAAATAGAAAAAAATTGACCATACTTATACTCATAATAATTCTTTTAAAAATTTAATTGCACCTAAATATATTATAAGTTTATATAGTTAAGGTCTAAGGCATTTTTCTATTTCTATTTGACTTGTTCAAAATTTTTTATTCAAAACCAGCTTGTGTCATATTCATATTTCGCTCGATTTGAATTTGTTTGTTCGTTTCTAGCTCGCGTTCATCTAGAATTTAACTCTAATGATTTAAAAATATTAAAACTTTTTTATAAGAAAAAATTAATATATAAGAATTGTAATGAATATTATTTATTTAATTAGTTAATTAATTCAAGTCAAACTAAATCGAATATGATTGAACAAAAATTTAATCGTGTTTGACTCATTTATAAATCAATCTTGTTTAAAGAACAAATCAAACACAGTCTACTTAGATAGTTGAATACAAATTATTGCAAAATATGAGGCTTTTTAACAGCCCTAATGATCAACCAAAAAAAATGTAAAACATAACTAAATCTATAACCTTAAAGAAATAACTTTCTTCAAAAAATAAGCTAAATATTGTTTAATAATTTTTTTGTTAAAAAATATTAAAAACAACTTAATTAACTAGGTTGTCACATTTTCAAGCAACCAACTTTTGTTGGTGGTATTTTTTTGAGTTAAATTAAAGGGCGGGCATTTACATACATGACAAAAAAATTCTTATATATTTAAATATCTAACACCTAAACTATTATATTTACATGGATACTATTAAAAAATTTACTATCACATCAAAATATCAATATTACTAACGTTGAATCTAGATTTGTCCTAAGACATGCCAAAAAAATAAAGCGGTAGGAACCGTGAGAGAGAGGTCGAGAGAGAAAGAGAGAGAGAGAATGAAAGAGTGCACATTGACTTACCCCTCCGGGGCAAACTGGGGCATTCTCAGGTTCAGAGATCCATTTTATACATTGAAAGTAGAGGTTAAAAGAGGAATGGGAGAGAAACTCCCAATAGAAGGGTCCATAGAGAAGAACCCAAAACTTCCTTAATACATGATCTAATCACCCTATTTATAGTAGATAAAGGGACAAAATTTAAAATTACATTTTTTACCCATGCTTTGAAGGGTTTGTACAGGGTATTATGGTCTTTTTTGCATGTCTATACCTTTGGCTCAATAGGTCCTTGGGTCAGTTAACTAAGCAGGTTTCGGTCCGCTTTTTGATTGGGCACCGATCGGCTTTCATTTTAAAAAGTCGATCGGTTCTCGAGTGGGATGGCCGGTCGGCTTTCAGGCGGTCAGTTGACTTTTGATGATTTTTAGGGGATTTCATGGGAGTGCTTTGCATTGATATTTGTTAGGTTGTTGGAGACACTAGACCTTAGTTATTTTGTTGGCATGGATGGCTATCCCTTGTTGGTTTGGTTGGACCTTTAATTGATTGGGTTGGCTATTAGTCGGTCAGATTGGCTATCAGTCGCGTGGACTGGCTATCAGTTTCCTGGGTTCGATCGATCGAATTCGTGAGATCTTGTAACTTTTCATTAGGGAGGCCTCATCATCTATCTTTTGATTTAAACTGTTATATTTTTCTCGAGATTCATACTGACACATTTTTGGAGTACATATTAAGTTCTCCAATCTTTTTGTTTCTTCATAGTGACAGTTGCGATAAGAACAAGAGAATTTTTTAAGAAATAAATTGAACCCTAATAGTCATAATTTAATTCAATGATTATACTCCCTAAATTTTCATGCCCATGACCCTGTTGACCTCGCTTTCGGTCGAGATGTAGTTTTTCCCTCCTTAGTAGCCTGGGATCTAGTCGTAGAACCTTTCTGTCGACTACTCCTAGAAAACTAGTGAATGAGTCCTCCCCGTTAGCAATTCTGGACTTTTCTTCGCTCAGCTTAACGTTCCATTTAGTAGTTTTGACCGTTATTGCTTGGCAGGTAAGGCTACTCTGAAGGAAAACAATGAGCATTCCTATAGGACTATCGGTCTTAGAATTGACTTTACTCGTTGATTTGGCACCGCTGCGCTCTTCGCCGTCCTGTTTAATCAAATTTGAGCCGAGTTTTTAACGTGATTCGGTCGCGACGCATTTTTGACCCGATCGATGACGAGTTTGCCCAAACGACTCTGGATGACGAAACGGGCTCTGCCGATGCGTCCGGAACATTGATTTTGCCTAGAGGAACATTCGTTCCACCGCGACGACACGTCTGGGGAAAAATACGTATTTAAGTGTTAATTATAATAATAAATAATATCTTTTTAATATTATTATTATTACTTTATATTAATCCTAACCTAATTTCATTACATGCCCCTGCCCTCTGTTAAGTTTCAACCCGTGGATCTCTGCCCTAGTTTCGGCTCGCTCGGCTCCACCTAGCCCGCTCCTTCGTGTCGTTGGAGTCTTGTTCTCGCACTCGCCTCGCGCACGCGGGACGATCCCGCGACCCATCCCCTTATCATTGTCGCGAATCTTATCCCCTACGAGGATCTCATCCTCCGCCTCTCTCGAGCCGCCCGTATGGGGTGTCTGCTCTGCTCGTTTCCTCGAGTCTTTTACGATCTTCCGATCGTTCCTTCTCCTTCTCCCGTCTATATCAAGCTCTACTTAGAGCATTTAGGAAGGGGTCGAAAATCTTTAAGGGAAGGGAAAACTCTATCATTTTCTTTTCTCACCTATTTCTTCAACTTTCTGTATTTGGGTTGGCTTCTCCTTACGGTTAGATGAAGGATCGGAGTTGAGAAGTGCTTTTAAAACCTTTGTGTTGCTTTCTTTTGCTGCAAAGAGGTACTTCTCCCCTCCTCTGTCCCTCCTTTGTCTCAATTTTGCTCTGCCAGAGTTGATGGGGGCGGCATTCTTGGATCGAGTATGGCATGCTGGTTCGGCATACCCCATGAATTTTGCGATATTAAATAAAAATGGTGATATGGATTTATGGAAGTTTAGTTCATTGTTCAAGCATGTGTAGATTATCTACTTATGTTCTTCCCATATGTGTTGAATGTAGAGGGAAAGCCTACTCTTATTTCTATCTTCTGCTACTCTCTTACTCGAAACATGTGCTATAAAAAAAAGGAATTTCTTTGATTTGAGAGGTCCTATAAATTGTTTTGGTGACTCATTTTAACTCCTCATGAGGCATTCTTTTGTTTAGATACCTGTTGGAAGTTGTTTCACACTTGTAATACTTAAATTGGGGGCCTAAATATACTCTCTGTGTTATTGTTCTTGCTTAAGGCATATAGTGGCTCTATATCTTGATATTTCAAAAGTTTGTGAGTTGTTCCTTGCCTTTGAATAGCTCGGTTTTATCTCGAAATGACCGGATTTTCTCAATTAAAGCTTGGATTTTAATCTATGCTCGGGCCTTGTCTTGGCCCTGAATGGTTCGGTTTTGGGTCGTTGTGGGTAATCGGTTTTCATTACAGGAGCATGGGATGTTGATTTTTGTTAAGTCTTTGAAGCTTCTTTGCTAGCTTTAATGGTCTCGCTTTGGCCCTTGCTGATTTTTCGATTTGTTTAAAAGTGGTTGGATGTTAATTTATGTGGAGACCATGATCTTAATTTCTGTTGGAGCTTTATTTTTGGCCTTGAATGGCTCGATTTTAGCCTCCATTGGGGCTCGGTCTTACCTGCTCTAGCTCTCGACTCTTGCCTGACTATGAGACTTATTTTTGTTTGATTTGGGGTGTGGCTTTGTTCTCTTTGCCCCTGTTGGTTTTCGGTTTGCCTAAAAAGTGTTGGATCCCGATTTGTTATCATATAATGCACTTGATTAGCCTTTAAAGCTTTGATTTGATCTCTTTAGGGGCTTGGTTTTCACTTTGGAAGGGTTGGAGGCTGGGTTCTGGATTGAGATCTTGTCTTGGGTATGTGAGCTTTACTTGTTAACCTTGAGGGATTTATTATGGCCTGATTTGGGAGCTCGGTTTGTTTGTTTTAGCTCCTACCTGAGAGTCTGTTGTGGTGTTTATTCCTGTCCCTGTTCCATAGCTATGGGAAGGTTCGGTTTTATTTGTTTTAACCTCTATTTGGGAGCTCGGAGTTGTATTGTCCTGCCCCTACCCGAAAAGTGGCTTTGGTTTTGATTTTTGTTGGCCTTAGCTCCAACCCGAGAGCCTGTTTTGGCGTACTGTGTTGTCCTTATTCGAGAATTGTTAGCTAGTTTGGATGGATTGGTTTGGAAGCTTATAAACCTGCAGTTTTGATATTTGTTTTGCTCCTTGCAGTTGGTTTGTGATGTGGTTGAGTTAGTCTCCCCCTTTGGTTCTACCCGTGAGCTCACCATTGAGATTTGCACCTCTTTTAGTCCTTACCCGTGATACCTATTGGAGGTTGTTTGGTGTGATTTAGTCCTGCTTCTTAGGCTTGAACTACTGGGATGGTTGTAGATGAATTGAAATTATGATTATATTTTGCACTCTCTTATGTATATCAAAGATCTTTATATAGCTAGTCTGGTCTGCCTTAACCGTGAGCTTCTTATGTCTTGGGTTGCCTTGGCCGTGAGGCTTCTCTTGTTCTTTGGGTTGCCTTGACCGAAAGCCTTAGTGGTTGTTTCCTCTTTTTTTTATTAACCCCGGTCGTGAGCACTTATTTGGTCCTGTGGAAAGATTTTAGGTTCATGTGATATATGAGGCTATTGGTTAATTCGGGAGTTGGAAAATATTAATTTTGATATGGGTTTGGATACCGGCGTTAGGAGGTCATTTTGACTTGGATTGACCCACTTATGGAAACGTGAGAAAATGATACACTTTCGGATTAATTCAATGATCTTCGGGCTTTCCTTTTCAGGTCCTTTCGTCACGAGTTTTGAGAGCTGATTCATCATTCGTTCTTTTCGATGTTTTACATCAATCAGTCCCTCATCTCTCTTACGCAATTTTTGTTCTTTTTTTCCTTGTTTCTTGGTTCGGTTTTTAATGTTTATGTCGACATTGGGATTCGATTCAGGAACCGATTCAGAAACCCGGTGAGTTGTAGGATGACAGTATCATTCACCGGCACAAGGCTAGTGGGAGTTGACCCGAACCTTCTTAGGTTGTTGGTAGCCTTATGACCGACAGCGCAATCGACTCGTGGACAACTACTTTTCAAAATTGATAAAAACAAATTTGATAAGAACAAACACACCTTTCTCTAAAACAAAAATACATTTTTCGCTACATACAAAATTGATAGAGCCCATTTTTTGCATGTTTGAAACTTATGTGCATGCTGAAAAACATAAATTTTAAATACATTTTAAACATTAGTTGTTCATCTGTTGATCACCTATTTAGGCTAAGGAATATCCTCCTGAGTTAGGTTCGATAGGACACTTTTCTAGTTGAGTGACGGGTTTTACACATCCGGGTGATCGAGTAGCCTTCGACGACCCTCGAGTACTAATATATAGTTGAGCCTAGCCCCGACCCGAGTGCTTGCGGTCCCTCTTTTTGGATTTTTTCATATGTATTATCGAATTTTTTGGACAAAGCACTCGTGATCTCTTTTCGGGATTTTCCCGTGTTTTCTACCATTTTAATCGATTTATTGATTCATCGATTTCCTCACATTTCTCTTGTCGTGAGTCTTTTGATGATCTTTCTCGAGATTTTTGGACGACGTTTCTTTGTTTTTCGCTTATATAAAGCATTTCAGCCTACTTCCTCAAATTTTGTTGCTTGTACCTGTTGCATCATTTACACCTAAGAAACAGTAGATCTCTCAGGTATACATGTTTGTTTTATGTTTACAGCATATTATTCTCTTATAATCACTTCCCTGCTGTACCTTTTACTTTTCTTTACACTGCATGTTGTACTGCATACTCTACTGTTTGTTCTGTGCTACATATTCTACTGTTATGTTATACACTATACAACTTTAACATGTTATCTATAAAAAATATTTGAATAACTACAACCATAGGACCGTTGGATTTGACATTATAACCTGACACCCTAGAAAACTCAAACTCGTCACGACAAAGAAATTTAAACTAGCGCGGTGGGCAGCACGACCATCTTCAACAGCAGAACATGTCTTCCCCAGCTAAACCATTCCTTTTTTAGAATTAAAACAACAATCCATAGGATTTCAGGGTTATTCGCCTAGCGCAACATAAATCCTCAATTTTTTCTTTAGGCATTTGTATAGCTCTGGTGTATGATCTAAGCCCTAACTTTTTTTAGGATTCTGAGGTTATCGTTCGTTACGACATAAACCCTCACATCTCTCGGGCCGTTTGAGCGATCGTTGCACAAGAATGTAAGTTCTAATTAAATAAAATTGGCAGGATGAAAATTTGAATAATTTCTCCTCAAAACTGAAGTCAAACTATAGGGTAGACTGGCAAGTCACGGAGGATCTCCTCTAGATCTGTGGCATCCCCTAGCTCTTCCATTTTTTGATTCTACAATAAATGTTCTAAGTTTGAAACATTCCTTTTTGCACACTCCTTTGTCCGATTTCATTAAAAAGTTTTATCATTTTGAAGTCCTTGAAGATATTTTTTTCTTGATTTTTATCGTGAGTATTTTTAACTGACTTCGGTCGTTTAAGATGTAATTAACTATAGGAGCTTGCCCTTATAGAAAATTTTTTCGAACCCAGCTTAAAATAAACTCTATTTAATTTTTTAAATTAAATAAGGGAATTTGTCGGCAAATAAAACGGTTTCGCAGACCAAACGGACGTCATGTATTTCTTAATTTATTTGATCGAGTCTCATCCTCAAGTCTTGTATTTATCCATCGGGATAGATACAGGGTTTGAAGTAAAGCGCTCTTTAATTTAAACTATGAAAATATGGGATCAGTTTGATTTTCATATTTGATTTAAAACTTAAATATATATATATATAAATTAAAACGACTTTCCGAAGCGGGCGACGGGATTTCGATTCCGGTGACTGACAGCTTCTTACGGGCAACTCCCCAACCCTACTTTTTATCATCGGCAGACCCTTATATATAGGGCATAGTCGATGGTTCTCAGTACCCTGAGTGTCTGTTTCTCCTTACATCTGCTCAGCTTCTGTGACATCCTCATGGAGAAGGGATTTGATCCATCACCCAAACTTATGGAACGGGCTAAAAATGTAGGCCGCTCTTGGGGTGAGAAAACAACACGAGGCGGAAAGCGAGCTAAGGAAGAAGTGGGCGAAGAAACTCGTTAAGAAGTCTAAGCCATCTAAGCAAGTCGAGCAGGAGTCATCAAATTCTATTTGAGAGGCTCCCGAGAAGAGTCAACCTAGCGCTAGGAAGGAGCTAGGTGGTTCGGCGGCTAGTCCGCCAACAAGGCCTCTGTTGAGGTCTCGAGTCAGCTAGAAATTGTTAGTGGAGTACCATAGATTAGTAAAGGTTACCAGCCGGTCAAGGAGAAAGGAAATGTTGATGATCTTCCACCGCTAATGTTGTCGAAGTCACTTGATCTGAGGTGGAGAGGATGCTGAGTATTTGTTTTTTTAGGATTTTCTTATATTTTTTTCTTCTTTCTTATTAAACTCTTTTAAAATAGATGAGGATGCCCATATTGGGGGCTTGCCCTTGTTTGTGACGGGCGGGATCTAGCTGTGGTGGTGGCTATTGTACACCAAGTACCAATTGAAAGCAAGGGAAAAAGTAGTCAGCCGCACAGTTAACCTCGTCGAGATCCATGAGAGAGTGGTTAAGAGATGCAGGATGTCCAAAAGAACATTGAATTGTCACCTGGATGAAGTGGAGATCGCTTTGGCTCATATGGTTTAGACTCAACGAGATGATAATCTCCGCAATGTGCTGATCGGACTGGAGAAAGTATGAGGAGAAACATTTGCTCTTAGTCGAGAGGTATCTGAACTCCGGGAGTATGCTTTTGTGCAGAAGGGCCCACTCTGAGGCCAACCAAGCGAATTAGTTCAAGCTCGATGGCCATATTTTGTATATGAGATTACTTAAGAAGGGTCTTGTCTTGGCTGAGGCGGTCAAAGACTAACTTGTAAAGCATCTTCAGTCGAAGTAAGGTTTGAATATAATTTCTTTATTTTTTAAATAAAAATTTTTAATTTTTACTTTCCTTCTCGATTTCTATTTTGATGTGATGTTTCTCTCGAGATTTTTGTGTGATTTTTTGTGTGACGCTTCATCTTTCATCCTATCCCTACAAATAGAGACTAAAGTGTCAATTTGCGCACTCGTGTTTTTTCTCCAGGATTCTGTCTTTCAATTTTCTTCCTCTTGTTCAACCCTTCCATTCTTTTTCTGATGGCTCGAAAGCGCACTTCCTCAGACCTTCGGACTGGTGGTTTCGATTGAGCGATCATTTTTTGTCTCTATCAGAGGTGGGCTTTGTGGAGGAGACTTTAATTTTTTACTTGACCATCAAGTTTCGAGCTACCCGCTTAGATGAGAGGGCCGCCAATCGATTAGATGATGACTTAGTTGTTTACAAAAACCAGTTGAGGTATGGATTGCGGCTTCCTTACTGTTAAGGTTTTTGGACGATCTTCAGCTGATACGGTGTTATTCCAGCACAGATTAAACCAAACTTTATTGCTATTATAAAGACCTATGCGGTCTTCTATCAGTGAAAATGGATTTCAAGGTCGACCAACTTGTTCAATCATATGTTCTCCTTCCGGTTGGAGGCTGATGGGTATGTACAATTTGATAAAAATCGATTGGTTTCAATTCTAGGGCCTGGAGAACAAATTAAAAGACTAAAAGTTCAAGATTCTCTATTGGGTTCTATCAGAAAAGCTAGAGCATCATTAAAACAGATATTATAAAAGTATTCCAAGATTTTTTCAAAGGAGTTGAGATGCACAAGTACTTTAAAGATTCTTTCATTTCTCTCATTCTCATGACTAAAGAAGCATTTAGGCCCATCAGCCTCACAACTGTTATTACAAATATTATTAGCAAAAGTCTGTTTTTACAGATTTCAACCATATCTACATATGGTGATCAATCCACAACAAGTCGCTTTTGTCAAAGGCATGAGCATAACTGAAAACATTTTAAAAGCACGAGAGCTTCTTCTTGACAATGATAAGAAAAGTAGAGGGGGAAATGTGATTCTAAAGCTAGTTATTAAGAAGGCTTACGACACCGGCAGCTGGGACTTCTTGGTCAAGGTATTGGAAAGTATGGGTTTTAATGCTGCCTTTTGCCTTATTATTAGAAAATTGCTGGAAAACAATTAGTACTCCATCTTAATTAACGGCCAAATTTATGGTTATTTTAAAACCAAGAGGGGTATCAAATAAGGAGGTCCACTATCCCTCAATTTGTTTGCCTTAGCCTTTGAATTTCTATCTAGAAAACAGCAATTGTTATTCCATTCTCATCCAGAGCTTAATTACAAATACAAAAGTGAGGTTTTATTCTCCCATTTAGCATATGAAGATGACCTTATCATCTTGACCAATGCAAGTAAAAGATCCATGAAAAGAATCTGGATATTGTTGGATAACTTTCAGGAGGCTTCTGGAATGGTGCTAAACAGCTCTAAATATCCGTTTTTTCCTGAGCAAGTGAGTTAATCATCAAACTTGCAATTGGATCAAAGATTTAACTGGTTTCTCTAGAGCTGAGCCGACTCTTTATGTATATTGGAATCTAATTAAGCAAACGTCCTATCTTTCATATGGAAGGAAGCTTACCTTATAAAAGAACATGCTTAACTCCATTCCTCTCTATGCTATGCAAGTTGTGAGATTGCCTAAAGGTTCTATGCTGAGACTACAAAAGCTCTTTAACAGACTTCTGTAGGCAAGAAGGGAAAACAGAATTCATTGGATGAGGTGGACCAGGATGAGCAAACCTATTGACAAAGTATATTTGGGATTTAGAGAATTACAGGAGGTTCAAAGAATTAATTGCATTAAGTTGTGGATTCAATTCAAGTGCGAAACCTTTATGTGGGTTAAGATAACCAGCTCCAAATACTATAAAGAGAAACATCCCCCCAGCAATATAACAAAATTGACTGATTTCATTATCTGGAAAGACATGCTGAAATGGAGAAAATAGTCAAAAGAATTTATTTCCTGGGTAGTAATGGGTAATTTGAGTTTCTGGTATGACAATTGGACGGGAGATGGTCCTCTAGCCAGCTGGATTGCTAGCCCTTGGTAGCTAAGTAGCTTGGTGGCTGACTTCAGAGTTGGGGATTCCTTGGATGTGCAAAAACTGAGAAAGGTTCTAGATGCTGATGAGGTTAGTTATGTTGGCAGGTTTCCAATTCAAGCTGGCAGTATGGATAAGTTGCTTGTTAAAATTCCTCCTGACATGTCTATCTCCAAAGGCATTTTCCTGTCAACTGATTAGGCAGCAGGTGTTCTGGGTCAGCAAAATTTGGAATAAGTTTCCGAAACCTTCTCAATACTTCTTCCTGTGGAGAATTTTCCAAAAGATTCTTCCTACTGATTATACTTGGAATTTGAAGGGGATCATGCTTCCTTCATGCTGTCGACTGTGCAAGAGTGAGGAGGAATCCATTACTCATCTTTTTTGTTTTGCAGGTACTTTATTGATGTTTGGAAAATGGTTGGTAGGAATTTTAATGTGGTGATTCCTAATGATGGTTTCAAAAGCTTTGAAGAATGGCTTTATGTATGGAGATTCCAGAAGTAGCGGTTGTTACAATTATCTCCATCATTCGTTTGCTCACATGGTGGTTCTTATGGATGGCCAGAAATAACATCAAGCATGAGAAGGATATAGAATCCACCAAGACTACCTACTTACAAATCATGGCTGATGTGCATAAAATCATCAAGTATGGTAAACTGAAAGGTGTGGATTTGGTTGGCCTATCTTAGGTGGTGGTCCAAGAACTGACTTGAATGTGGATCACTTACCTAAAGTATATCCTCATCCGATCAAGTGGGAGAAACCAGAAGTAGGGTGGATTAAGGTCAATATAGATGGGAGCTTTGGGGAAGACAATGCTGGGCTGGGAGGTGTTTCATAAACCATAAGGTGGAATGTTTGGCCTTTCTCCCAATCTTGTTGTTCATGCTGAATCCCTTGCTTTGTTGGAGGCTGTTAAAATTGCTGGTTGCTTGGTTTGGAATAACCNGCTGGGCTGGGAGGTGTTTTCATAAACCATAAGGGGGAATGTTTGGCCTTTTTCCCAATTTTGTTGTTCATGCTGAATCCCTTGCTTTGTTGGAGGCTGTTAAAATTGCTGGTTGCTTGGTTTGGAATAACCTAATTGTGCTTTGGAAGTATTGCCAGAGGGGTGCTGATATTCCTTTTGTTCCTCAGGTATACTTTATACTCTATTCACAAGACTATTGAGGGGAAGTCTATCAAATGGCTGCAAATCTATAGGGAGGGGAACAAACCTGCTGGCTGACATGCAAAGCTTGGATCTAGAGTTCCTTGTGCTTACTTTTCTTTTTTACTATAGGGGGTAATCTATCTCTGCCTTATATTAGAGCCACATAGTTTTGTAACCTTTTGTTTTGTTTAATGAAGGTTTCTTCTTGCTAAAAAACGTTCCACATTGCCTTGTCCTCTTCAAGTTGGGGTATCAAAACTATTCCGATTAGGGACGCCTCCAAGAGAAAGAATGGGACGGACTATTCCCAGATTGAGGGAGCTGAAATCGATGGATAGCATCTGTTAGTTTCCTAGTATACATATTCGAAGACTGTTAACAGGGTTTTGTTTCTTGGTTGTTCAACTAAATGATGGCAGAGTTGTGGTTTCCTCTAACACAGGAAATTGAGCGAGAGGCGGTAGTTGTCGCTCGAACTGTCCGAATGAAACCAAAAGCTGAGGTCCAGGTAAAGATAGTTCCTGCTCAAAAAGTTGTGGCTACCGAAGAAAGGTGGAAACTCGTGGCGTTGGAGCCAGTACTGTAGCTTGGTTCCCTCTCAAAACAAGGGGGCGCAAGTATGGAACAGCTCTAACAGTCGGTACACTGCAATCGACTGGGAGGTGGATTGGTATGATGGCTCGTCGTCAGCTGAAGTCTACCTACTGCATTTGTGGAAGTTATATAGTCCCAAGCCTTTGCTAAGTTTCCGAGGGAGCTTGAATTTCCCAAGATCTACAGGAATCCAGACCACTACCATCTCAAGACGCGGGAGGCTGCCCACCTCTAGTCGATGGCGCTCGACCGAGCAGAAATGAAGTCGGTTGTCGCTTCAGAGAGGGTTAAGACTTCGGCTATGCTCGTCAACAAATCGGAGAAGCGAGTGGTGATAGTCGAATGGAAGCTGGAAGAGGTGGAAGAGATTGCTACTCTGTCTCAACTTTTGTCAGTAGCCCAACAAGAAAATCAGGAGTTGAAGGCAACTTGAAGACCATGAAGACCGAAGAAGAGTTTTTTGAGATGCTTCCCTCCCATAAACGATAGTAGAAGATTTTGAGCAAGCAACTTTGGGTCGGCAGTGTCACGACGATCAATCGGTTCATTCGGTCAGGTCTTGTTGATTATAAGTTTACAGACTTGGATGAATTTGATGCATTGTACGCGAGTTCAGAGTTCAGAAGACGACTCAAACATTGGAGGTGATGGGGGATCTTCTACTTTGAACTCCAGTCGGCCTCCTGAACTTAGGAAAATTTTTCTAGCAATTGAAAAGATATATTTTTTTGTAAAATCTTCAATATAGAAGCTTGTACGTTTTGGTATTTAAAAATGAATGAAGCTTCAATCATTTTTTTGTCTACATTTCTTTCTTTTGTTTATTACTTTACCACGCTATTTTCTTGCGATAATTGCTTGTTGATGAATGTCGATATTAGTTGATCACTAGAATTTTTGGAAAGATCATCATTCATTTTTTTATGTCACAAGCTGATGCAAGTCTTACACTGTCTGCCTCAGTCGAGCTGCACCTTTCACAGGACTTGCGCAGATCGTGTCGTTATCTTCGCGAGGTAACTATTAAGACTCATTGCTGGGGTGATTTGCGTCACACCTTTCGTGAAACTTGTTGCTATTACTTAGGAAACCACCGTCGGAGCTTTATTCGCATTGAGTTTTGAGATATGAACTTTTTTATGCTTAGCATTGAGGGACAAATTTCATGTTATGAATTCGATCGAACGTCTATGACATCATTGTCGGTTTATTTTATAGTATTGGCGCTTGACTCGCGTCTTACACTTTTTCAGGTCTTGGTTGCTTGATCAAAGTTTCGCCTTGATTGAGCCGCACGTTTTGTCAGGTTTTAGGCGGAACTTGTCGCTGCCTTCCTAAAGGTATCCCCCAAGATTCGATACTGGGATGATTTGTGTCATAACCTTCACGGAGCTTGTGCTATTGGGAAGGGAACCACATTCAAAGCTTTATCCAGTCCAAGCTTGGAGATCAAGGTTCGCAATGCAAAAGTATTGTGGGTTATTCTGCTGACTGAACATCTTGGGTGTTACCATTGACATTGCTACTTTAACTTTAGTTCCTCGAATGTAAACCAGACCTGGGAAAACATTTACAAGATTCATGTATCATGGCACAAAAGATAAACTTTGAAATGATACGCCTTTCATTCGCCGAGCTAGGTGTCAACCACCCGGAGTCGACCGAGCATTGCGCAGGTCATTGGTCGGCTCTCTCTAAGAGTGTCTAGACCATTCGGAGCCGACTGTCCATTTTATGGCTCTCACCTCTAAGCCAAAGCCTCTCGAAAGACGATAGAAACAGGTTTTCAGATCCTGGATCTATTGTTGTGAGATTTCTTAGCAATCTCCTTGTTATGAGTGTCTTTGTGATGTACTGTTGTTCGTTGGTGTCACTTTCCTTATTGTTAGTAGAATGCTCCACATTCATCATACCTTTTAGGATGTTAAATCTAAATTTTTTCTGTGATGCATGCCCAAGAAATGGAGTGGTAGGCACCGTGAGGGAGAGAGAGTAGGAGAGAGTGCACAGTGATTAGCCCCTCTGAGGCCAACTAGGGTATTATCAGGCTTTATGACCCATTTTATATATTAAAAGTAGAGGTTACAAGAGAAAGAGGAGAGAGACTCCCAACAGAAAACAGGTCTAGAGAGAAGAGCCTAAAAGCCCTTTAATACATGATATTATTCCCCTATTTATATGAGATAAAGGAATAAAACGTAAAATTACATATTTTACCCCTACTTTCAAAGGATTGTACATGATTTTATGGTCTTTTTTACATGTCTGGACCTTTGGTACGACAAGTCCTTGGGTCGACTGACTGAGCTGGTTCAGGTTGATTTTTAGTTAGGGCACCGCTCGGTTTTCGTTTTAGAAATACATTTGGTTCTTGAGTGGGATAACCAGTCGGCTTTCGGGCAGCGAGTTAAATTTTGAGTGGTCGGTCAACTTGTCTAATTATCGTTCTTTGGCAATCTTTGGTGAACTTTTGGGGGATCGTCGAGAGAGCTTTACACTGATGCTTGTTACGTTGTTGAAGATATTTGACCCTTTTTCGGTTGTTGGTGTGGATGTCTGCCCCTTGTAGGCCTGGGTGGCCCTTTTGTCGTCTGACTGACCTTTGTTCTGTTGTGTTGGCTATCAGTCGGTCGGATTGGCTATCAATTGCCTAGACTTGGTATCAGTTGCCTGGGTGGCCTTCGGTTGGTTGGATTCGTGAGACCTTATAACTTTTTATCAAAGGGGATCCTCATTAACTATATTTTAATATGGACCGTTTGATTGTTTTGATATTCATATTAACACATTTTTTGTGTACAATTAACTTTCTAGAAGTGACATACACATTTTAATGTATAAGTTTATAAGATAAAATGCTCTAAATGTAAATATTAAATTTTAGATGTTAGGTATGTGAATACAAAAGAATTGTATTATATTATGTATAATTCCCTCAAAATAATTGATTTTTTTTTGTTTTTTATAAAAATTTTATTAATGCACGCTTATCTGTGATATAGTGATTAAGGATTTAGTTTCTCGCTCTGATGTCATGAGTTCGAATTGTGCATATTGCTCTTTGAACTCAAATTCCACCCCCCTTGTGCTGGCTAATAGTCGGTTGGATTGGCTATCAGTTGTCTAGACTTGGTATCAGTCGCCTGGGTATCCTTCGATTGGTCGGATTCATGAGACCTTGTAGCTTTTTGTTAAAGGGGATCCTTATTAAGTATATTTTGATATGGACCGTTTGATAGCTATTTGTCAAAAGGGATCCTTATCAAGTATATTTTGATATGGACCGTTTGATAGCTATTTGTCAAAAGGGATCCTTATCAAGTATATTTTGATATGGACCGTTTGATTGTTTCGAGATTCGTATTGACATATTTTTGGTGTACAACAAACTTTTTAGAAATGAAATACACATTTTCTTGTATAAGTTTATAACATAAAATGCTCTAAATGTAAATATTAAACTTTGAGTGTCAGGTATGTAAATACAAAAGAATTGTATGATATTATGTATAATTCCCTTATAATAATTGTTTTTTTTTTCTAAAAATTTTATTAATGCACACTTTTCTGTGATATAGTGATAAAGATTTTAGTTTCTCGCTTTGAGATTATGAGTTTGAATCATGCATATTGCTCTTTGAGTTCAAACATAAAAGCTAGATTTTATTTGAACAAGGTATGCCGCATGCAGAAGTAAACAAAAATACCTGATCCAGACTTTAACATAAAAGGAATGTTCGTTGCCCCCACCACATGACCCGCTTTGAATTCATCAACCGTTCTGGATAAGGTAAAAGTTTCACACACTCCATTTTTAATAATAAGGATAAGGATAAGAATAAATAAATAGAAAAAAGAATAAGACAACAAATTTGGTCTGATATACCTGACATCCAGATAACGATGTCCCGCCTGCAGGAGCTCATAGGCTACACGAACCGGCACCGACGCCGGAACCGCCGTCCCCTGTTCCTCGTCGGTGAACATCGANTCGAGTACCATCTGAGTAGATAGAGTTCCTTGTGCTTACCTTTCTTTTTTACTATAGGGTGGTAATCTATCTCTGCTTTATATTAGAGCCACATAGTTTTGTAATCTTTTGTTTTGTTTAATAAAGGTTTCTTCTTGCTAAAAAACGTTCTACATTGCCTTGTCCTCTTCAAGTTGGGGTATCAAAACTATTCCGATTAGGGACGCCTCCAAGAGAAAGAATGGGACGGACTATTCCCAGATTGAGGGAGCTGAAATCGATGGATAGCTTCTATTAGTTTCCTAGTATACATATTCGAAGACTATTAACAGGGTTTTGTTTCTTGGTTGTTCGACTAAATGATGGCATAGTTGTGGTTTGCTCTAACACAGGAAATTGAGCGAGAGGAGGCAGTTGTTACTGGAACTGTCCGAATGAGACCAAAAGCTGAGGTCCAGGTAAAGATAGTTCCTACTCAAAACGTTGTGGCAACTGAAGAAAGGTGGAAACTCGTGGCGATGGAGCCAATACTGTAGCTTGGTTCCCTCTCAAAACAAGGGGGCGCAAGTATGGAACAGCTCTAGCAGTTGGTACACTGCAATCGACTGGGAGGTGGATTGGTATGATGGCTCGCCATCAGCTGAAGTCTACCTACTGCATTTGTGGAAGTTATATAGTCCCGAGCCTTTGCTAAGTTTCCGAGGGAGCTTGAATTTCCCAAGATCTACAGGAATCCAGACCACTACCATCTCAAGACGCGGGAGGCTGCCACCTCTAGTCGATGGCGCTCGACCGAGCAGAAATGAAGTGGGTTGCCGCTACAGAGAGGGTTAAGACTTCGGCTATGCTCGTCAACAAATCGGAGAAGTGAGCGGTGATAGCCGAATGAAAGTTGGACGAGGGGAAGAGATTGCTACTCTGTCTCAACTTTTGTCGGTAGCCCAACAGGAAAATCAGGAGCTGAAGGCAACTTGAAGACCATGAAGACCGAAGAAGATTTTTTGAGATGCTTCCCTCTTATAAACGATAGTAGAAGATTTTGAGCAAGCAACTTCGGGTCGGCAGTGTCACAGCGATCAATCGGTTCATTTGGTCGAGTCTTGTTGATTATAAGTTTACAAACTTAAATGAATTTGATGCATTGTATGCGAGTTCAGAGTGATCTTCAGGAGACGACTCGAACATTGGAGGTGATGGAGGATCTTCTACTCTGAACTCCAGTCGGCCTCCTGAAACTTAGGAAATTTTTTCTAGCAAAACTTTGAAAAGATATATTTTTTGTAAAATTTTCTATATAGAAGCTTGTACGTTTTGATATTTAAAAATGAATGAAGCTTCAATCATTTTTTTTGTTCACATTTCTTTCTTTTGTTTATTATTCTTTCTTTTGTTTATTACTTTACCACACTATTTTCTTGCGATAATTGCTTGTTGATGAATGTCGATATCGGTTGATCACTAGAATCTTTGGAAAGATCATCATTCATTTTTTTATGTCACAAACTAATGCAAGTCTTACACTGTCTGCCTCGGTCGAGCTGCACCTTTCACAGGACTTGGGCAGATCGTGTCGTTGTCTTCGCAAGGTAACTATTAAGACTCATTGTTGGGGTGATTTGCGTCACACCTTTCGTAAAAATTATTGCTATTAGTTAGGGAACCACCGTCGGAGCTTTATTCACATTGAGTTTTGAGATATGAACGTTTTGATGCTTAGCATTGAGGGACAAATTTCGTGTTATGAATCCGATCGAACGTCTATGACATCATTGTCGGTTTATTTTATAGTATTGGCGCTTGACTCACGTCTTACACTTTTTCAGGTCTTGGTTGCTTGATCAAAGTGTCGCCTTGATCGGCCGCACGTTTTGTCAGGTTTTAGGCGGATCTTGTCTCTGTCTTCCTAAGGGTATCCCCCAAGATTCGATACTGGGATAATTTGTGTCATAACCTTCACGGAGCTTGTGCTATTGGGAAGAGAACCACATTCAGAGCTTTATCCAGTCCAAGCTTGGAGATCAAGGTTCGCAATGCGAAAGTATTGTAGGTTATTCTGCCGATCGAACATCTTGGGTGTTACCATTGACATTGCTACTTTGATTTGAGTTCCCCGAATGTAAACCAGACCTGGGAAAACATTTACAAGATTCATGTATCATGGCACAAAAGATAAACTTTGAAATGATACGCCCTTCATTCGCCAAGCTAGGTGTCAACCACCCAGAGTCGACCGAGCATTGCGCAAGTATCATTGGTCAGCTCTCTCTAAGAGTGTCTAGACCATTCGGAGCTGGCTGTCCATTTTGTGGCTCTCACCTCTGAGCCAAAGCTTCTCGAAAGACGATAGAAACAGGTTTTTCAGATCCTGGATCTATTGTTGTGAGATTTCTTAGTGATCTCCCTGTTATGAGTGTCTTTGTGATGTATTTCTGTTCTTTGGTGTCACTTTCCTTTTGTTAGTAGAATGCTCCACATTCACCGTATCTTTTAGGATGTTAAATCTAACCCAAGAAATGGAGTGGTAGGCACCGTGAAGGAGAGATAGGGAGAGAGAGTAGGAGAGAGTGCACAGTGATTAGCTCCTCTGAGGCAAACTAGGGTATTCTCAGGCTCTATGACTCATTTTATATATTGAAAGTAGAGGTTACAAGAGAAAGAGGAGAGAGACTCCCAACAGGAGAGAGGTCTAGAGAGAAGAGCCTAAAAGCCCTTTAATACATGATATTATTCCCCTATTTATATGAGATGAAGGAATAAAATGTAAAATTACATATTTTACCCCTACTTTCAAAGGATTGTACATGATTTTATGGTCTTTTTTGCATATTTGTACCTTTAGTACGACAAGTCCTTAGGTCGACCGACTGAGCTAGTTCAGGTTGATTTTTAGTTACGGCACTGCTCGGCTTTCGTTTTGGAAATACATTCGGTTCTTGAGTGGTATAACCAGTCGGCTTTCGGGGCGGCTAGTTAAATTTTGGGTGGTCGGTCAGCTTGTCTAATTATCGTTCTTCAGCAATCTTTGGTGAACTTTTGGGGGACCATCGAGAGAGCTTTGCACTGATGTTTGTTACGTCATTGAAGATATTTGACCCTTTTTCGGTTGTTGCCGTGGATGTCTACCCCTTGTAGGCCTGGGTGGCCCTTTTGTCGTCTGACTGACCTTTGGTCTGTTGTGTTGGCTATCAGTCGGTCGGATTGGCTATCAATTGCTTAGACTTGTTATCAGTTGCCTGGGTAGCCTTCGGTTGGCTGGATTCGTGAGACCTTGTAATTTTTTGTCAAAGGGGATCCTCATCAACTATATTTTAATATGGACATGGACCATTTGATTGTTTTGATATTCATATTGACATATTTTTTGTGTACAATTAACTTTCTAGAAGTGACATGCACATTTTAATGTATAAGTTTATAAGATAAAATGCTCTGAATGTAAATATTAAATTTTAGATGTTAGGTATGTAAATACAAAAGAATTGTATTATATTATGTATAATTCCCTCAAAATAATTGAGTTTTTTATTTTTTATAAAAATTTTATTAATGCACGCTTATCTGTGATATAGTGATTAAGGATTTAGTTTCTCGCTTTGATGTCATAAGTTCGAATTGTGCATATTGCTCTTTGAACTCAAATTCCACCCCCTTTGTGTTGGCTATTAGTTGGTTGGATTGGCTATCAGTTGTCTAGACTTGGTATCAGTCGCCTGGGTATCCTTCGATTGGTCGGATTCATGAGACCTTATAGCTTTTTGTCAAAGGAGATCCTTATCAAGTATATTTTGATATGGACCGTTTGATAGCTTTTTGTCAAAGGGGATCCCTATCGTTTGATTGTTTCGAGATTCGTATTGACATATTTTTGGTGTACAATGAACTTTTTAGAAATGAAATACACATTTTCATGTATAAGTTTATAAAATAAAATGCTCTAAATGTAAATATTAAACTTTGAGTGTTAGGTATGTAAATACAAAAGAATTGTATGATATTATGTATAATTCCCTTATAATATTTTTTTTCCTAAAAATTTTATTAATGCACGCTTTTCTATGATATAGTGATAAAGATTTTAGTTTCTAGCTTTGAGACTATGAGTTTGAATCATGCATATTGCTCTTTGAGTTCAAACATAAAAGGCAGATTTTATTTGAACAAGGTATGCCGCATGCAGAGCTAAACAAAAATACCTGATCCAAACTTTAACATAAAAGGAATGTTCGTTGCCCCCACCACATGACCCGCTTTGAATTCATCAACGGTTCTGGATAAGGTAAAAGTTTCACAAAATCCATTTTTTGATAATAAGGATAAGGATAAGAATAAATAAATAGAAAAAAGAATAAGACAACAAATTTGGTCTGATGTACCTGNAAATCCATTTTTTAATGATAAGGATAAGGATAAGAATAAATAAATAGAAAAAAGAATAAGACAACAAATTTGGTCTGATGTACCTGACATCCAGATAACGATGTCCCGCCTGCATGAGCTCATAGGCTACACGAACCGGCACCGACGCCGGAACCGCCGTCCCCTGTTCCTCGTCGGTGAACATCGACCTGATGTCATCGGCTAAATTTCTCAACAGAAATGACACAATGATGCGTTGGAATGCTCCAAATTTAACTGAATGGGAATATAAGAACCCTAGTAACGTGAATGAAGACATGTAAAGCCCATTACCAGACGAAACTCCGGCGGCGGTTCTGTAACCGACGAACGATTCGCCGATGTGAGAACTGATTCGATGAGGAGAGCCTCGCCGGCGGCGAGAGATNTTTAACTGAAAGGGAATATAAGAACCCTAGTAACGTGAATGAAGACATGTAAAACCCATTACCAGACGAAACTCCGGCGGCGGTTCAGTAACCGAGGAACGATTCGCCGATGTGAGAACTGATTCGATGAGGAGGGCCTCGCCGGCGGCGAGAGATGAAACCTGCAAGAGAGGTAATGAAACAAAGGGATATGGTATAGGTGAAGAAGAGGAGGGTAGAGCGGAGGGTGAAAGATAGACCTCTTGACACTTGGTGTTAGGCTGGTAATGGGGAGAGAGAAGGTAGCCAAGACGGCCATTAAGGCACTCGAGTGCTTTTTGTGCTGCTTATTATTCCTGTTTCTCGACGGATTCTAAGAAGAAAAATGTTCAGTTTTGGGAAATGAGTAAGATGAAGGCTCACTGATGAGGTGAAGCGTTTTTTCTCGTCGGTTGTTATTTCGCTTTAGACGAACGCCGGGTGCGCCGGGGAAATGTTTTCCATAAGGAGNTAAACCTGCAACAGAGGTAATGAAACAAAGGAATATGGTATAGGTGAAGAAGAGGAGGTTAGAGCGGAGGGTGAAAGATAGACCTCTTGACACTTGGTGTTGGGCTGGTAATGGGGACAGAGAAGATAGCCAAGACGGCCATTAAGGCACTCGAGTGTTTTTTGTGGTGCTTATTATTCCAGTTTCTCGACGGACTCTAAGAAGAAAAATGTTCCAGTTTTGGGAAATGAGTAAGATGAAGGCCCACTGATGAGGTGAAGCGTTTTTTTCTCGTCGGTTGTTATTTCGCTTTAGACGAACGCCGGGTGCGCCGGGGAAATGTTTTCAGGAGTCCACCGAGGTTAACTTAAGGGGTTGAATTGAAAGTTATTGGGGATTATAGGAGTGGAACTAGATTTTTTAGGACTTAGTGTTTTTATTGGAGTTAATGCTACAATAATACCTCACTAATGTCTTAATAACCCTCTTAAATAATATTTGAAGTTCCACTCCAATAACCGAGTCCGCACGCTGCGTACATACTCCGTATAAAAAAATTTCTTGGGTGCATTAGAGAGCTGATAAAGGGGTTTGGTCATTCGAATTCCAAATTCCTTTAAAAAGCATATCTTCTAAAATTTCGTTACAAAGTTTTTGTAGATAATTACATATAAAGCATATGAAACATTACTCGAAACATTGCTTTTTGCAAATTAAGCACATGCGTGTACTTCTGAAAAATCAAATTAATGTATGTATGTTATCACATTCAAACCACTGAGAATGTATAAAAATGGGTTGAAATGTTATCGTAAATTTTGATATTTGAGTGAGAATTTGAAAAATGAATGAATGAATATGCTTGATTTGTAAATAGCAACTTGNCATAAGGAGTCCACCGAGGTTAATTTAAGGGGTTATTGAAATTGAATTGAAAGTTGTTGGGGATTGTAGGAGTGGAACTAGATTTTTAGGGCTCATTGTGTTTTTGTTGGAGTTAATGCCCAAATAATTCTTCAGTAATGTCTCAATAACCCTCTCAAATGATCTTTGAGATTCCACTCCAATAACCTATGCGGTTCGGCATATTGTTGGAGTCCGCACGTAGAACTGCATATGTACTCCGTATAAAATAATTTATTGGGTGCATCAAAGAGCTGATAAAAGGGTTCGGTCATTCGAATTCCAAATTTCTTTAAGAAACAGATCTTCTAAAATTTCATTACAAAGCTTTTGCAAATAATTACATATAAAGCATCTGAAACATTACTCGAAACATTGCTTTTTGCAAATTAAGCACACGCGTGTACTTCTGAAAAATCAAATTAATGTATGTATGTGTATCACTTTCAAACCACTGAGAATGTATAAAAATAAGTTGAAATGTTATCATAATTTTTTATATTTTAGTGATAATTTGAAAAATGAATGAATTGAGTATGCTTAATTTGTAAATAGTAACTTGTTAAATCATTTTTAAGACATAGGAGTAGGTTGCTCGTGAGTTCATACAACCCAGAAAAGACATATTTTTAATAGAAATGTGTAAAGGAAGGTGATGAAATGACCTTTGTTTTTCTCATAGCGAGAGATAGAGATAAAGAGAGAGGGAGAGTAAAATCCTTTTGGAGGTCATCTCCCATAAAAATAGAGTCTCTTAAGAGCCCCTCTAACCTCCTTTCAAATATGAGAGAAAAAATATGTATAATTAGATTTTGTATGGTATAGCACCTATCCATAGTGTCTTGGTGAAAAAATTAAGATATGGATGTCAGATGGCATCGTAAGAGCATTGTCATTTGTCCTTATCTGTAATGATAACTTTCTTGGTGGTTAAGGTTAATTCAGTCACTTCGACAGATGGGCTAAGCTTGACCACATCAACAGGTGGGCTCAGCTCGACTGCTTAGGCAGATGGGCTCAGTTTGATCGCTTCGATTAGTAGGCTCAATTTAAGCGCTTAGGTAGGTGAGCTCAATTTGTCTACTTCGACAGGTGAGCTTAACTCAAGAATAACTTGATCTTTGGGCTTAGGCCTCTGAAGCTGGGTATACAGCTGTATTTGAGTATGCATTTTGTTCCTAGATTCTCTTATCATTTTTACTAGGGACTGTGATCCCGGTGAAATATAATTGTGTAAAATTTATAAAGTCGACTCTGCTTTATAATAGTGCAAAAAATTTGATGTATTTTATGAATAATAATGTTAAGTATTTAATGTTGAAATTCTACGCAAATATACGTATTATTATTAAGTAATATAAGACTTTCTGTTCAAGTCTCAAATATCGATCTCATGATGAAAGTTTAAATTTGAGATGATAAATTAACTGGGAAATTCACAAAATTAAAACGAAATTACTGTCACTGATTTCGAATGTTTTATACACTATCAAAACTAAATTATTAACAACTAGGAAAATTTAAATGCAAAGTTTAAAATAGTAACTACTAAACTATATTTATGTGATGAAGTTTTATTATATGAAAAAATATTTTTTCCACTACAATGAGTTTTTTGGTGAAATGAGATGAGATAAATGGTCTAAATTTGCATTGTGTCAAATATGAGCAATTTTAATTCTCTACCCTGATTCGGTGTTATAGAAAATCATTGACTAATCTTAGGTTTAGTCCATAAATCTGTGGCTAAGCTAGGAGGATATTGGCTCCCACTTCAGAGCTCTCACTTCCCTTCCCCTGAAGGCTAACTCTTGCTTTAATTTTTAAAAACTAAGATCAAATTGGGGATTTTTAGTCTGTCACCCTAGAAATCTCTAATTCTACACCCGACAATGTATATTTTCCTATTTATTTGCATTTAATTCCATGAACGAAATCCTCCTTTATAGACACATACATATTGCACTTTAATGGAAGACATTTTGATGTTTTTTTTTTTTGCAAGTTGTTGATTTTTTGTGATATTGCACTTTAAAGTTTCTCAGTCAATAATTCTAATTGGATAAATTAACATCCCAATTGCATAATCATCTAATGGAGTCTCTCCAAAGACAACTGATATGATACATGTTTCTCAGTGAATAAATCTTCTTCAACCAAACATGATAACTCATTCACTTTCTTATTAGTTTAGAGAACCCAAAGATCAAGAAGCATGACATACTCACCGTTTGAATCAAGTTGAACAAGAGGTGTATGGACAACTTCTTTCTATCCTCAAATTAATTAAAAGGATGAACCTCCATCATTTCATTTAGATCTAGAGAAATTTATCCCAATGGACAAATCTCATAAGAAGACAACATCACCCCATTACATGGGGCAGTCTTTCTCTCTACACTCACAATCATATGTAACTCCATCAAAGATTTGAAGAGAGATCGTGAGAAGTACTCCCCCCCACAGCTTTCCATGCCTATAACGCCTAATTTTTTTTCGAGCTTCCTCGTCTATATATCTAAGCTCTTTCCACCTATATTGACAAAGTATGGAATACAACCATGACATAAAAATATTCATCCCTTCGATAATGCTCTATTGCATCACATAACACTAAATAATAAAATATCTCCAAAATCGTAGTAAGATATTATCTTCTTCAAAATGGGAACTTACGACCTCTCTGAACCACCTTTTATAACCTTAAAGAGAGTACGCCCTTTAACTTTTTGGACCACCACAGTCAATGTCATATTCTAATGTGAACTCTCATTTTTTTGGACAACATAATGATGTTATAATGGACATTTAGGACATACATATCTTAATTTGGGGCATACACTATACGATGATTATTCTCTGACAAAAATACAATCAAGGAAGTTCTAACACTTAATTTGATCATCCTAAACCTTTTTCCAAACTCATCCAAGTCCACCCAAAAGGAAACAAGCCTTCCTTATAAAAAGGTTCTAGACCAACATGTCCCATCATGCAAAACCAAATATTCATAAATGAACGCTTATGCAGAAGAGCTTAGGCTCTCAAGGATAAAAATTGATCGCACTTATCCAAAAGCTCAGGAGACTACTCCCTGCATATATAACACAAAATAATCCTAGGAGAAGGTGAATTCTAGCTCAGGGATGATGTACGATGGTCTAAATCCTCACAGATACTATCAAAGTGCCTCCATGTCAAAGAAAATCTTGTTATAAATCATATTGTGTTCTTGTCTAAACGAATATTCTTATACTGAATTGAAATGCATGATAACAAACAAATATTTTCATAAAACCTGTGAAATGGAGAATTTTCATTCTCTCATTTTTCTTAACAGTCTGATACACCAAAAATATATGAATTTTTAGACCTATATTTTATACTCATTTTTGGTGATATTGCACTTTAATGGAAGATATTTTTTATGTTTTATTACAGGTTATTTATTTTTAGGACTTGGAGCAAAAATGATAAAATTTGGAGTCAAAATGGAGATTTTGAAAAATTGTTCAGCGCAGATGGCGCCAGACTAGGTGCTGACGACGTCGTTTGACAGAGAACACAAATTTAATTAGATGGTCACTGGCGTTGACAGCGTCATAATCGGCACCAACGGCGCCAGTGTTGGTTTAGACCCTGTTTCTAAAAGAATTGACAAATTTGGACGTGGCGCCAGTGTCGGTGCAGACCCTATTTCTAAAAGATTTGATGAATTTGGACGTTTTTTGAAGAGTTATTGGATGCACCTATTGAAGAACCGACCCTATGCTCTATTTAGAGCCGAAATTGATCAAAAAAGTCATCCCTCTTTGCATCTCTTCGACTCCTCCTTGTCACTTTACATCATTCCACACCATTAATCATTTATTTTCTTTATAGTTTTGAGTTTTTATGGTGAGTTTAAGTATGAATTACTCTCTAAGAAGTGTTGGAGAGGGAGAGAAGTGAGAGATTTCTTCTTTCAACATTTTCTAAGAGGCTACAAAAGATTTGCTTTGAGAAATAATTTCAGATAAGTGTTGTTTGTTTATTATTGTTATATAAACTTTATTTTATATGTGAAATTTGTGTTTTGTTGTATCTTTCTCATGAAGTCTGAGTAGTTTCCTTTATCTTTCTCCATACTCCGAGATATGATGAATTGAAGAAATAATTTGGATGTGTAAATGATAAAATATAAAATAAATTGATGATAAAATTGTAAATGATAAAATACAAAATTTTACATATATACAATGTCATTTTCTGTGTATTTATTTGCATAAATATACCACACATTCTTATGTTTTGCATGTTTAACAGCTAAATGTTTGTATTTACATGCATACTATTCCATTTCTATAAATTTGTTTACACACACCACTCAATTTATATGTGTTTTGCTTACATACATACCATTCAATTTCAGTGAATTTTTTTACCTACGTACCAATATAAAAAGAAAGAGAGGAGACTTAAATGCGTAACACTCAAACTATGTGTATTTGCAAACACAAAAAGAGATTTACCTGAGTGCCACCTGAAACTTAAAAAGTATATATATATATATATATATNTTCTTTCTTGATGGTTCAAGTTGATTCAAACACTTCGACAGGTGGGCTCAACTCGATTGCTTAGCAGATGGGCTCAGTTCGACTGCTTCGATGAGTAGGCTCGGTTCAAGCACTTAGGTAGGTGAGCTCAATTTGTCTACTTCGACGGGTGAGCTTAACTTAAGAATAACTGGATCTTTGGGCTAATGCCTCTGAAGCTCATAAGGCTCTATGAAATATCCCTAAAAAATTCTTATTAGGGTATACAGTTGTATTTGAGTATGTCTGTCACCCTAGAAATCTCCAATTCTACACCCAACAATGTATATTTCCCTATTTATTTGCTTTTCCATAAACAAAATTCTCATTTATGGACTTAAATGTGATTCTCACTCTGTTGTAGAACTCATACTCCATTTCGCGGATTATATGTTTCACAACATATTTTAACAATTTAATTGGCCAAATCGAAAAGTAAATTAAGAGCGAAGTTGAAAAACCATCATAATTTATTTTATATTTTAACATTGACACATCCAAATTATTTTTTCATTTCACCATATCTCAGAGTATGGAGAAAGATAAAAGAAACTACTCAGACTTCATGAGAAAGATACAACGAAACACAAATTTCATATATAAAAGAAAGTTCATACAACAATAATAAACAAACAACACTTATCGAATCTATTTTTCAAAGCAGATCTTTTGTAGCCTCTCTTAGAAAATGTTGGAAGAAGAAATCTCTCACTTCTCTCCCTCTCCAACACTTCTTAGAGAGTAATTCACACTTAAAATCACCACAAAATTTCAAAACTATAAAGAAAATAAATGACTATTGGTATGGAATGGCGTGGAATGATGTAAAGTGGCAAGGAGGAGTTGAAGAGATGCGAAGGGGGGTGTCTTTTCTGATCAATTTCGGCTCTAAAGAGAGCCTAGGGTCGATTCTCTAATAGGTGCATCCAATAAATCTTCAAAAAGCATCTAAATTCGTCAAATCTTTTAGAAATAGGGTCTACACTGACACTAGCGTCGTTGGCGCCCATTATGGCGTCGTCAACGCCAGTGATCGTATAATTAAATTTGTGTCCTCTATCAAACGACGTCGTCGACACCCAGTATGGCGCCATCTGCGCTGAACAATTTTTTAAAGTCTCCATTTTGACTCCAAATTTCATCATTTTTGCTACAAGTCATAAAAATTAACAACCTGTAATAAAACATAAAAAATACATTCCATTAAAGTGCAATATCACCAAAAATGAGTATAAAATATGGGTCTAAAAATTCAAATATTTTTGGTATATCAGACTGTTAAAAAAATGAGAGAATGAAAATTCTCCATTTCACAGGTTTTATCAAAATATTTATTTGTTATCGTGCATTTCAACTCAGTATAAGAATATTCGTTTAGGCAACAACACAATATGATTTATAACAAGATTTTCTTTGACATGGAGGCACTTTGATTGTATCTGTGAAGATTTAGACCATCGTACGTTATCGCTGAGCTAGAATTCACCTTCTCCTATGGTTATTTTGTGTTATATATGCAGGGAGTAGTCTCTTGAGCTTCTAGATAAGTGTGATCAATTTTTATCCTTGAGAACCTCAGCTCTTCTGCATAAGCGTTCATTTATGAATATTTAGTTTTGCATGATGGGACATGTTGGTCTAGAACCTTATTATAAGAAAGGCTTGTTTCTTTTTAGGTAGACTTGGATGAGTTTGGAAAAAGGTTTAGGATGATCAAATTAAGTGTTAGAACTTCCTTGATTGTATTTTTGTCAGAGAATAATCATTGTATCGTGTATGTCCCAAATTAAGATATGTATGTCCCAAATGTCCAGTATAACATCATTATGCTGTCCAAAAAAAAAGAGAGTTCACATTAGAATATGACATTGACTAGGGTGGTCCATAAAGTTAAAGGGCGTACTCTCTTTAAGGTTATAAAAGGTGAATCAGAGAGGTCGTAAGTTCTCATTTTGAAGAAGATAATATCTTACTACGATTTTGGAGATATTTTAAAATTTAGTGTTATGTGATGCACAAGAGCACTGTCGAAGGGATGAATATTTTTTTGTCATGGTTGTATTCCATACTTTGTCATTATAGGTGGAAAGAGCTTAGATCTGTAGACGAGGAAGCTCAAAAAAAAATAGGCGTTATAAGCATGGAAAGCTAGGGGGAGTACTTCTCATAATCTCTCTTCAGATCTTTGATGGAGTTACATATGATTGTGAGTGTAGAGAGAAAGACTTCCCCATGTAATGGGGTGATGTTGTCTTCTAATGAGATTTTTCCATTGGGATAAATTTCTCTAAATCTAAATGAAATGATGGAGGTTTCATTCTTTTAATTAATATGAGGATAGAAAGAAGTTGTCCTTACACCTCTTGTTCAACTTGATTCAAACGGTGAGTATGTCATGCTTCTTGATCTTTGGGTCCTCTAAACTAATAAGAATGTGAATGAGTTATCATGTTTGGTTGAAGAAGATTTATTCATTGATAAACAGGCTACCATATCATTTGTCTTTGGAGAGACTCCATTGGATGATTATGCATCTTCGAGGGCTCATTCTAAAAAGGGTGAGATTATTGATATGGGTGATGCTAGTCTGCTTCTTGAAAGTAATGTGACGTTATTTTATCCAATTGGGACTTCTTCCTTACCAAACATGATCTCTTAATACTTTCAAATAAAGTTGATGGGAGGAAAATAGGGGAGCTTAGACCTAGGTGATATCAAGATAAACTTGTACTCAAGTTAGTTGTGCTAGTGTCGATGAAACCTTTGAGGGGGCGTCATTCTGAAGTGTTGCTTACTCCAGATGAAGGTGTTTGTATTCAGGAGGAATTGTAATCAAGCATTAAGCTCACATAACAGATGATCAATATTGTTGAACAAGGCAATCTAATGGATTGTCTGACCTTGCCGGAGGAGGACTTGTTAGAGGTCAGGGAGCACAATGTCGATCTTAAGGCCAGAGAGGTAGTTGTTGACCCGAAATCACATGAAAATGTTGCTAAGTTGGAGGTAATGTTGGAGAAAAATTATGCTAACGTCCAATGGAAGTTGGAGGTGATGGAGAGAGTGGAGTTGTTTCGACATTGTCTTAAGTCAAACAACCTTTATAATTTTTTTATCTACTGTGTGTTTTGTTATTTACATCTTCTTCTTTAGTTTGGAGTAATTTCATTTGATGAGTTAAGGAACAATGATTTACTCGTCTTTTATTCATAGATATGTAATTAACCAAGTTTAATATTTTTCTTTGTCATGTCTGATAATTGTTTTGAGATTTATAATCTTTATCGAGTCCTTGATAAGAAGCCAATAGTTGTTTTAGCACATGTTTTGATGGCCTGCCTTTTTTTAATGGGTGCTTTTGGGCATAAAATAATTGATAATTTTCTTTGGGTTTATATCTCGTGATATGTCGATTGCAAGTATTCAGACAAAACTAATGTACATTTATACTTTTTCAAAGAAAGAAAGTGGAAGTGTCATTACATTTTCTATTTGTTTGCTTGAGGTTTTTCTTTCTTATGATAGCTTCTTCCCTGATCATAAGAAATAGTGGTTTACTCTTCTCAAAAGTTACCCTTAGGATAAAAATATGGTGGAAGATGCACAATCATTGTATTTGTTCAATAATGTAATTTCCTTAATACTGGTGAGGAAGGACGAGGCTCCCAATACCCTTTACCAACATGAGATATGTTTTTATCTTCATTTAGGTCTAAGGTTTCCTCAATGCAAGAAAATAAAGGACATTTTGAACTTCTTTGAACTTGTGCTAACCTAGTCAACCCAAAATTTATTTTGAATATAATGTTCGTCAGCATGTATGTTTGCTTGAAGTGGTCGTACTAGTCTTTCAATTTATTTTGGCATCGTTTTACTTTGAATGTGAAGAACGAAGGTAAAAAAACTTTCTTGCCTCGTTTGATATTCTCTTGCTTCACAAGTAAAATGTTAAGTGTCTGTAAGAAGTTGTTCTACTTTGTGTGTAGCAAGGAGGATGAAGGACCCTGACATAATGACCCGACCCACAATTATGCGCATTTTTATATTCCAAAAAATGACAAAAAACTTGTCCCACTTTATATTTAGCAGCTAGTGTGAATAAATAAAATATTATAAAGTATAGATAATAGTTTTCACACTAGAGGTACTATGCAGGTATTTGAATCTTTTCAAGTAATATAGAGTTTTCTATAAAAATCCCAATATCAATCCAAGAGGGAAGTTACAACTTTTTTAACAGACTTTTAGTGAAAGTTTTACTTAAAACTGCAGATATTAATCTAGAAAATATAATAGCATAATCAGATGTAAAGTAAAGCTACTAAATTCTAACAACTTCTGTCTAAATGTAAATGCAGAGATTCTAACTATGCTAAATGTAAAAGAGAGTTTTAGTTATGAAAAGAATATTTCCCCTTGCAATGAGTTCATAATCTATGTTGAAATCAAAATGATTAAAGGTTTAAATGGTGTATTGTGACAAATAGGAGCATACATATTCTTTATCCTCTCCCGGGTGCATAAAAAAGATTCGCTAATCTAAAGTAAGTTCCCTATTGTATGGTAATGTTGAGTAGATTCCAACTTCTCACTTTTAGATTACCTATTGTGCCCTCTCTATGGGACCTATCAGGGACTTCAGGTTCCAGCTTTAGACCAAATTGGTAAAGGATCTAGCCTATCACCCTATAAACACCAATTTTATGCCCATCAAAACTTATCTCTCTATCCATTTGCACTCTCTTTAGATTGTGGTTGCCCTCCTCGTATGTTTAGTATGGTACTCACTAGTTGGGTGAAATCATAGACTCTCGGGTCATTAAGTTTCGCAACAAATTTTAATATTATGAGTGACCAGTTTGGAAAGTAAATGAAGAACTGGTAAAAATATCATCACAATTTTGGGAATAAAAGAAGTTCTAAGCAAATCAAATTCTCTACATGAGTACTTCTTATTGCAAAAAGAAGGAAAATGAAAACTACTCAGAATTCATGGGGATAACAAAACAAAACATGATTTATATTTAAACTTAAGTTCACAACACAAAACTCAAACAAAAATACAAATACTTATCTTAAACTCTTCTCGAAGCAATCATTTGAAATTTCCTGACTTCCTTGACTCCAATAGACTCTTACAAGGCTCACAATACTCTTATGGTAGTCGCTCACACTTATGGGGGTCTCCCTTATTATAGTTTATTTCTCTAAACCATACAAAAATCCTAATTATTCCATATCTCCTTACATTATTGCACTAACCTCGAAGCAACGTCTTTGTTCTCCTAAGTTCATGTGCTTTAACCTAATTGTTACACTATGTTTTCTTATGAAACTTATAGTTCACAACTAGTATTAACATAAAAACATGCTAGATTGAAAGTAAATTAAGAACATTAGGTTAAAATATCACCAAAAATAAATTTTAACTCAATCACATAATATAACTAAACTCCAAATTCATAGACTACCAATTCAAGGAAGAAAATGACATCTATTTGTCACTCATATTTTGAAACAATAAAAAAAACATCTCATTCATTAAAGAAAATCAAATTTAAGAGTTTATAAACATAAGAATGGGACAGAGTATCCCCTATGAAATGCTACCATTAGACTTCCTTCCTTCTCCATAAAATTGACTGAGTAACAAAAACAAATTATAAGAGAAAATTCTTTCACAAAGTTTCGCTTACAACTCCTCACACAAACCCTCACAATCCCCTCAAAACTCTCCTGCCGCTCTCACAAGACTTTGAACTTTAAAAGCATTGTAGAGAATCTTCTTCAAGTACGAAAAATTTTCCATTTGTAAGCCTCAGTTGTGCCACATGATGCCACATAAACACATATTATTCTAACACCTCATCAATTGGACAATACTGTAATTCTTCCTTATAGAGCACTAAAATTCAAGCCAATATTTCTTATTGCATGTTTATCAAGCCCCAGGTTTACCACGGTTGGTGAGAAGTTATTGTGTGCGCTCTATATGTTCATGCATGGACTGGCTATAGAGGCTGAATAACTGTTGCTAGGTTGTTGAGTAGTGGCACCATACTTTCATGGGGGTGGCGCCAGGTTGTTGAGGATTGAAATCATACTTCCATGAGGGTAGTTGATCCTGATTTTTTATATGTAAGGATTTATGAAGTTGACACCACTACAGTGCCAAAAACTTGATCCTTATATAAAAAGTAAGTTGTGTAATATATATATATATATATATATATATATATATATATANTGGGGAGAGAGAAAATGAGAGCATTCTTATTGTTATATGTATGCATATTTATGTTACCTATTAATTACCATTATTATTATTATTATATTATTATTATTATTTCATTTTTTTATTCTATATTCTCATATGAGGAATTTAAATTTTAATTAGAATTTTGATTAGGGGTACTTATGATTTAATTAATTTGGATTGTTTATGAATGTATGTGGTGTGAATGTGTGATGTGAATTGGGGTGTGTCCAAGATTGAAGGCTCCTAAGTCCAAGATGTCTTCATAAGGCATTGTTAATACTTATAGAAACTCAACTCGAGCTTTGACATATTGATTCCACTTGACCCAACTGAGCGCTGAGGATTTGGGACCACCTATACAAGAGCACAAGGAGTTAAGAAAGGGTTTAAATTTCTAAATAGTGTCGGTCCCAGTACTAGTCATCTAGGAGAGTCAAATAGGAAATCCTCAAGCTAGACTAAGGAGAGAAAAGGGAAGACCTCATAAAAATGAGGTCAGCATTCTTCATCAATTATAATCCTACCATATGGATGAGCTTTACACAACCTAATAGCTTCAATAGTTGTAATAGGAACTTAAGTAGTTTTTAGAACTAAAGTTACGACAGTAATAACAAATAAGAAGGTTATAGGAATTGTAAAATTAATTGGAGACTTAGGCTATGGGTTTGAAGGAGGAATAGCTAGAGCTTTTCCTTGTAGCTAAGATTATAATGGTGAACTTGCCTCAAGTGCCAGACTGTTAATATATGCCTAAGTATTGAAATCTCCGTGAACAAAAAAAATAATCTTAGTATTAAATCTTAATATTCTTTAAAATAACTAACAACTTTAAAACTCCTTTTGTTAGAAACTTCTCTTTATTCAATATTTTTCTATGTTTTTTGAAAAATCTCTAAGCATCTTGACATCCAACACACCTATGCTTTGGGATCTACTAAGAAGAAAATTATAAAAATAGAAAATGAGTTCAAAAATATGAAAAGAAAATAAATAATCCAAGATAGAATATTCATAGATGAATTACTTCTTGATGACTTGTGAACCAAGATAAGAATCAAAGTTCAAGCTATGCTTCTTCAATTGAAGAAACTTTGCATATTAATCCTTCTTCAACTTGAGTAAGCCAATATTATCATCCAATAATGAGGCTATTTTGTCCTAAGTATATATTTCTTGAAACATTTAATAAAATAAAACCTTTTTCATTTTTTATTTTATTTTCTAATTTCAACACCCTAATATAAATGTACTAAAACTTATATCCAATCTCGAATGCCTTAAAGATGAATAGATGTTATAAGATATTAATATTCTATGGGATCTTCTCTTGTATATGGATAACAAGAAAATAATGCAATATATCAAATCTCACATAATTTGTGGTGGATGACTTCATAAAAAATTACTATATCAACTTACTCTTAACAAAGTTAAAATTTAAATGAAGTCTAAAGTGTACTTTATAACATGTCTTATCACCAATAAAAGTATTCATTAACTAATATTTATATCCATTAAACAAATTTTATTAAAGATATACAAAATTTGAAGGATGTTCAGTCAAGCAATCATCGCTTTGGAGGAATTCAAATGCTTACACTTCTAAAATAACTTATAATTCTTCTTCGGTGTATTTTAAATTAAAAAAAGTCATGATGGAAAAGCCATAAATAAGACAAGATAGAAAGACTTGACTAAAGAAGCGAAGAAGTTGGAAGCGTAAAAGTTCTAAAGTGTAATCGAGAGTGATGTTTGGCTAAATAAAATGAGAGTTTGAGAAACATGTAACAAAAATATTTTGAAATTTAAATTTAATATTTCATTCATTAAAAATAATAGTCATCATTTATTGAAGAGTCGTTATCATGATTGACGAAAAAATTCATAAAGAAGTTGATTAAGTTGAATGTATAAGACCATCTAAATTCCATAAAAAACATAGATACAAGTCATCACTACTTTAAAGATTACTCAAATTTGGCCCTTCCATTGAACTTTTCTCATGTTTGCAATTAAAAACTAAAAAAAAAAGGCTTAGAGAAAACATCAAGAGAAACATGCATTTTTGATAAGCTATTATAGACAAACTCACCGCCAATAAGGAATTGCCTAGTTGTTGAAGGCTTTGAGAATTTTCAACTCAAAATCATTCCAGTCTTCAAACCTTATAATCCTTATGTAGAGCACCGTCAATTACCTTATTAAAATTAGCTCCAGGTTGACTTTCTAAAAGAGTCAATCCTCTCAAGTATTCATTTATTTATTAATGAAGTTAAAATGAATTCATTAGAAATATTTCTCGATAGTTTCCTTAATTTTCTTCGTAATAATAGATGCTTCACTTGACTTTCTTCGTAAGTCCAACATAAAACTATGGCCATAAAAACTTTATTGTTGCTAAAATGAAGGTTTTTTCCATTTCCTAATGTATGAATCGATTGATTCCCTTCCTAAAATGTGATTTTCCTTAGTTTGTGGGGTGTTAGATGCCATCTCTATGATGAATTTATTGTGCCTTTTTAGAGATCCCAGCTAAAAAAACATCTATAGTATCCCTCAGCCTCAATTCATTAGAGTGTCTTATGAAGAGAAAATTCCTTTTTAAAAAAGCTAGAAAAATTTCTTTAAAAATACTATAATAATGTATTAACCTAAGTTTTTGTTAGATGTGCTTGCAAAGTTCAGTACAAGATTTACTTTGACTCATAAATTACATTCACCTAAAATCTTATGCATTGTATAATAAATTAGAAATGTCACTTGGAGAAAAATTTAAGGAATACCCCTCAAACTAAAAATCTTACTTTTTTTAAAAAGTATTGTATTCTTTACTGTAATCTTCTCATTAGCTAGCTCCATAGTAAGCAGTTGATTTGTTATACAATAATAACTAAGTCGCTTGTCTTGCCTAAAAAAATATATTATGATCTAAAAATTTATATATAATAATATAACAAACTTTTATGATTATCTTGATGAGAAAATTTTCTGTGTTTTCCTATGTTTTTTTCTATTTTTTGTATCATTTGTGCTTTTTTAGGCTGTCTTTTTTATGTATTTACAAGTTCAAGATCTTAAGCTTGCAAGGAAGGAACATAGGATCCAAGTTCCCATCAACCACCTAATATCATCCCCTGGTGTCATGGCGCTTAAAATCAATAAGCCTAGAAATCTGACACACACTTTGATGTCATGGTGCCTCTCACAGACTTGCACTCTTTTCCAAGCAAAAAGAGTAGAAGTATGGTGTCACTCTTCCAGCATCCTGACACCACTCTTCCAGCAACTTGAAGCTACTGATACACCGAAAATATATGCATTTTTAGACCCATATTTTATTCTTATTTTTGGTGATATTGCACTTTAATTGAAGACATTTTGATGTTTTCTTGAAGGTTGTTGATTTTTATGGCTTAAAGCAAAAAATGACGCAAAATTGATGAACTTTGAAGTCAAAATGACGTTTTTGAGAAAATACTCAGCGCCGATAGTGCCAAGGTCAACGCCGACGGAGCAGAACAACCAAAAGCAGGAGGATTTTACTCAGTGCCGATGGCGCCAGACTAGCACCGACGGCGCCATAGGCGGTTCAAACCCCGTTTCTAGAAGGTTCGATGTATTTGAATGATTTTTGAAGAGTTTTTGAATGCACCTCTTGGAGAACCGACCTTGGGCTTTATTTAGGGCCAAATTTCATCAGAAAACAGACTCCCCTACATTCATTTTTCGCTCCGCAACGTTCCACCATGCCACATTTTCATAATTCATCTTCATCTAACCACCATATTAGAGTCAATTAGTGATTTTGCTTTCATAATTTAGAGTTTTTGTGGTGAGATTTAGTGTGAAACTTTCTGTAAGAGTGTTGGAAGGAAAAAAAGTGAGAGAGTTCTTCTTCCTGCATTTCTAAGGAAAGGCTACAAAGGATTTTCTTTGAAAAAGAGTTCCAGATAAGTTTGTTTGTTAATTTAGTGTTGTAAGAACTTTTTTTTATATATGAAATTTGTGTTTTGTCACATTTTCATAATGAAGTCTGAGAAGTTCCCTCTATCTTTCTCCCCACTCTAAGATATGGTGAAATGAAGAGATAAAATGAATGTGTCATAATTAAAATATAAAATAAATCGTGATGATTTTTCAGCTCCAAACTTAATTTACTTTTCAATCTAGCCAATTGATTTGTTAAAATATGTTGTGAAACATATGATCCGAGAAATGAAGTATGAGTTCTACAACAGAGTGATAGTCACATTTGATTTCATGAATGAGAAATTTGTTCAAGAAATTAAGTGCAAATAAATAGGAAAATATTCTTTGTTGGGTGTATAATTAGAGAATCTTTAGGGTGACATACTAAAATCCTCAATTTGGTCTTAGTGTTTAAAAACTAAAGCGAGAGTTAGCCTTCCGGTGAAGGGAAGTGAGAGCTCTGGAATGGGAGCCGATATCCTCCTAGCCTATCCACAGATTTATGAATTAAACCTAAGATTAACCAATGATTTTCTATGCACTGTATCAGGGTAGAAAATTAAAATTGCTCCTATTTGTCACAATACATATTATAAACATTTATCTCATCTCATTTCACCAGAATTTCAATGTAGTGAGAATGATGTTTTTTCACATAAGAAATCTTCATTACATAAACATAGTTAGTAAATTAGTAGTTATTATTCAAAATTTGCATTTCCATTTTGCTAATAGTTAAGTAATTTAGTTTGGTTGACATCTCAACATTCAAAATTAGTGATAGTGATCTCGTTTGATTTTCTGTAAATTTCCTGTTAAAATTTATCATTGCTAACTTACACCTTCCCCGTGGGATCGATANATGTATATGTATATATATATACATACATACATATAAATATATATATATGTATATATATATATCTACATACATATGTATATATATACATACATATGTATGTACATATATGTATATATACATACATATGTATGTACATATATGTATCTATACATACATAGATATATATGTATGTATGTAGATACATACATATGTATGTACATACATACATACATATGTATGTATGTACATACATACATACATATGTATCTATACATATGTATGTATGTACATACATACACATACATACATATGTATGTATGTATACATATATATATATCTATATATATATATGTATGTATATATATATATATATCTATATACATACATATATATATATATATATATATAT
>JXCR01094836.1:97890-112438 GCA_002079205.1 Phalaenopsis hybrid cultivar
GAGAGAGAGAGGAAGGGAGAGCTTTAAATAAAAGAAAAAAAAAACAGAAAACATAGTAAAATGAAATAAAAAATACAATAATAATAATAATAATAATAATAATAATAACATACAAATAATAATAGTAATAATAAGAAGAAGAACAATCACAATCACAGTAATAAGACATAAATGTACACATATGCATATAAAATAATAATAACCAGTAAAATATATATACATATATAATAATAATAATAATAGTAATAATAAAAATACTAATAATAATACACATGTATACTTATATAAATGATAATAACTATTACTAACATACAAATGATAACTAACAATACATGATAACAATAATAATAACATACTGTGCGTTCGAGACATTATATATAATATAAGGATAATAATGTATATAAGTAATAATAATAGTAATTATAACACATATACGATAGTGATATCATATATAATATAAGTTAATAAATAAATAAATATAATAATAATAATAATAATAATAATAATAATAATAATAATATAAAAATAGTAATATATCTAATAATAATAAAAACAATAAATGAATTGATAATAGTATATAATAATATATAAGTGATAACATATATATATATATATATATATATAAAAGTAATAATAATAAAATATTAATAACAATAATTATAATAATAGTAATAACAATAATAATAATAATAATATACATACCTACATAAAATAATAATAATAAAGTATAAATGAGAAATAACAATAATACCATATATATATATATATATATATATATAATACTAACAATAAAAAACAAATAATAATAACAATAATTACATATACATATACATGCACACATAAATAGTATTAATGATAATGATAATAATAAAATGTAATGTACAATAAAGTTAATAATATTAATAGTAATAAAAATAAATGAAGAATACAAATAATAATAATAAAACACATGTATATACATTCACATATACCTATGTAAAGCAAGAATAATAAGTAATAAAAATTATAATAATAATAACAATTATAAAAAGAGAGATAGTAATGCTTCTTCATGCCTGGTTGGGGTATATGTATGAAGAGCATGAAATTTATGAGTTAAGTATGCAAACAAAGAGAAATTGAATAGTACGTGTATGAACCTCTCAAACATTCTTATATGTTCTCCTCAATATTAATTGTACAAATGCTAAGTTGATTGAAAAAATTCGTAATGTGGCAATTTTATATGGATCATCGGGCTAGGGTCTAAGTTGGAAGGTTTGGGGTTAAGAGCGAAGATGAGAAAAACATTTAGATGTGTGGGAATTATTATATATCATAAACTTATGACTACGACGGAGTCAATGACTGACATTACTGTTCTCTAATATTTGGTAAAGATTTGCCCCTTGCTCTCATGGAACATTTCTTAGTTTTCTTGATTTTAATTTTTTGTTATAATTATTTCTTGTGTTATTTACTACACATTTTGTATCATTCATTGGTCATTGGTATTTGTAAAATTGAATCAACATTCATTTCAACAACTTTAAATCAATCGAACAATGTGACAATTTTAAAATAAAATTTGTTGATTTTCTAAAACTTAATACATCGAGGCATAATCTGATCATATTATCTTTGTGTACATCAAGAAACACATATGGGTGATATTCATCTGTGGACTACAATCTTCGCATCCAAGTCATGATTGCTTTCCCAAGACATGTCTCCCTTACTGTTTGGAGTTATTTGGAGGCTAACCCTTCCTTTTAAGGTATACTCCGGAGGGAAGTCCCTTTGCATAAGCTTAGATTCTTAGTACGACCTCTGTGAACAATTACTGCTACGACTTCATACTATGACCTTTGTGGTCAACTGATGTTATTGCGGTCACCAACTATGGTCTTTATGGCTAATTGACGCACTTGATGCTGCCAACTATGGCTTATGTGACTTGATTATACGATAATACCACAACGTCCAATACAGCCTACGTGACCAAGTGACGTCGTTGTAGTTACCAATTATGGCCTTTATGAACAATTGGTGTTATTATAGTTACCAATTGTGGCCTCGGTGGTCAACTGACGCTATTATGGCTACCAACTAAAGCCTGTGTGATAACCTACATCCAATATAGCTAGTTATTATTACAAATTCTAATCATGGCCTATGTGATCAACTATGACCTACGTGACTAACTATTACTGCAACTACCAACCAGAATCTACGTGATCAACTACAGGCTATATAGTTAACTTCTACTATAACTTCTAATTACAAACTATATGGTTAACTTCTATTGTAGCTACCAACTATGTTGTGTGATTGACCACGACCTAACTGATACTACAACTTCCAGCTAGTTCTTATGTTGCCGACTCCAATTACAATTACCAACAACGATCTATGTGATCAATTATAACCCATGTAGCCAACTGTAGCAGGAAATTCAAATTGCGGTATTTGTGATTAACTTGTCACACCCAGGGTTTAGAAGACGGTATATCCTGACAATGCAGGGTATCATGAAATAAAATGAACATGTTTTGTGTTCTTAAAGCAAAACTTGCATCGAAACGAAAAAGAGAATGTAAATTTTATTAATACTAAAATGTTCACTATAAAATTGAAGTGAATATAGAAAACTAGCTGGATTAAGATTGAAATGATAACATAAAACAACTACTTAGACCAAAAAAAGGAAAATACAATAACTAAAGCAAAAACTAAATAAATAGCAAGACAAGAAAAAAACTAAATTTGAAAAGAAAATTTTGTTGGTGATGGTCTTACTGATGGTTGATTATAATCTGTTATGCACAAATATTAAAGAGTAAGTTTGACAAACAAACCTAGTAAATAAAAAATATTTATTAAAGCATAAATGACAAGAGATATGGGGCATGCAATATGAACAGCAAATGAGGATAATCACTACGTGCATGTATGTATAATATTGTAAGAAACAAAAAATTGGTCAACATCAAATATGCATAGCATAAGAAAACATGTAATAATTTCCAATTAAGTTTTTTATTATTTAAAATTTATTTATATTTTTGTATTCTTGGTTTTAATAGACATCCTGAAGCCAAGAAGGCCAATACAAAATAAGAAAACACATTGATTTCTTATAGAGTCTTCACTGTGGGTCCATCAGTTCGCTAGCTAAAATTCAAAAGGGCACTACTGACCTGCATGCCATCACACACAAGAACACCAAATTGTTCCACAAGTACAATATTTAAAAATTATAATATTTCATGCAGACCTGTGATCTGACATATGTAAATTTATATAAGTACAAAAAAAATATCAAAATTACAGGATTAATTCAAATATTCAAAAAATATTACAACAATAAATCAAGATAGATAGTAATCTCATAATGAGCCATAATTGAAGCCTATAATAAGTACATAACTGAAGTATCAAGGGCATTACTGACGAAAATAGTTTTGAATCTACAAATAACAAGGATTAACATCCCTATCTATGGAGGAAATTTTATCCTATAAAAAAAATTCATTACTTACTCGAGGCGACAATCACGATACTCCTACAAATTTGACAGTTTTACTAGCAATCCTACACCAATTGAAAAAATAAAATATAAATGATTATGCAAATAAATTAATTTATTCATTAAATTAGGTGTTGCTTAATAAAAAATTATTAATACTATTATTCTTGTTATTAATTTATTATTGTTATTATTATTATTATTATTATTATTATTATTATTATTATTATTATTATTATTATATTTATAAGAAAGAAGTTATGAAGAGTAATCTAAAACAACATATTTTTTGTGTTTTGATAGGGATGAAATTTTTTTTATTTCTAAATAGAAGTTTTAAGAGATTTACATGCATCACCTATTCTTAATAATAAAAACAAAAAAGCACAATTAAAGCCTATATGTTCTAAAATATTGTTTCTCCTATGGTTTGCCTTAACTTCGGGATTTAACAATTCCCGTTTTAGATGGATTTATGGGATTCAACGAAACTGATGCATGAGAGTGGCGGAGAGTGAAGGGAGAGGAAGATGAAGGTTACCTTCCTCGATGGTTTCTGATAGGAACGAACGAAAGGAGGAAGTGCATGCCGTGATCCCGTCGTTGCCTTTCTGGCTATCTTCACATTAGTACGAACAAGGGCCTCAGGCTAGAGAATAGGAGGAAGAGGATCTAGAGAATGATACCGAGTGGTATGAGATATCAGGCACAAAAAAAAGGAAAAATGACGAGAGAGAGAGAGAGAGAGAGAGAGAGAGAGAGAGAGAGAGAGAGAGAGAGAGAGAGATAGAGCATGGGAGGAAGAAAAGGCAATATCACACATATGGGAAGACAACCATAATGAAGGAGAGAAATTAATCGCGTGATTACGATAGAGAAAGAAAGAAGAAAGTAAGTTGCAAATTTTTGGTTCTTACACAATTGATACGACAACTACTAACCATGACCTATGTGACTAACTACAACTCATTTGACTAGCTGGACTAGCTGCTACTACAGCTTCCAACTATAACCTTCATGACCAACGTCAATATTGCAGCTACTAACTACAATTTTTATGACAAAATATTATCTTTATATTAATCAATTACAGTCTTTGCTGCTCACTATCATTATTATCACTAAGAACTACATTTATTTTAGGACAATTAAAATTATTAATGTTGGATGACTATTATACATTTGTAATTATATCATCGTAATTTATTATTTTCTAATTCAAGAGAATAGTGCACCTATGTACTTACAATCATGCAGCAGATCACTTGACTCTGCTAGCTAGGCCTCATGATTTTTTCTTTTCAAGATTTTTTTCAAGTAAAAAATATTTAATTTATCCTCCTATTGCTTTTCTATTATATGTGTGTGTCAGATCTTTATGCAATACCAATACATTAAATATCACTTTACCACCAAAACTCTTCAAGCACAAAACAATAATCTTTGGTAATTCTTATTTTTATTTCTCCATGCTTCATTGACAAATGAAATTTGAGTTCTTCTAGTAAATTAAGTATATTTTTTTGGCTCATCACTGGAGTCTCATCATTCATCAAATTCATCTTTTCAAAATTAAAGTGAAAACTATTTTTTGATAGTAAATTATAGTTGATTTGTAGTAAAGCTTCAGCGTCATGTTACAATGGAATAAATTATTTGGTCAATTATTGACGATGGAGAAATTCTTAGTGCTTGAGTACTCATAATGATATTTATATTCACGCGCATTAAACTCTCGGGGCTCGTTTAGGGCCGCTTATAAGGGTGGCAGCATTTTTGAAAACGCCGAATAACCATTTGGTTTGCGCGTTTTTGAAAATGCTGTCTGCCGCATTTTGGTTTTTTACACTAAACGTAGGCCGTGGGTCTACCCTACGATCGACTCGCGGGCCACGTTTCAATATAAACTGTTTATCCTGAAACACATATGTTGCCTCTAAATAGATCCTCCGTCCCAAAAGTTAGAATTTATTTATTGTTTATTTTAGAATAATGAACAATGGAAAATTCAAGTCTTCGAATTTTCATTTGACGTGCAACTCACCAACTCTAGGGCAGTCTTTCCCATTTTCGCGGGCCTGTCACTGCCTTGCGTTCAAGCACACTGCCGTCCCTCACGTTGTTTCTGGAAAGCAGACTAGAAACGCGCTCCGTTTTCTCAAAGTATGGATTTCTCCGAGCAGGACGTAGACGTTTCCGGAGACGATTACGGGCAAGATGAAGAGGGAGAAGAGGAAGAAGATGAGCAACATCGAGGCGGCCACGCCGACGATGAAAATCGTAGCCACGATTCTTCTGGCTCGTCCTCACCATCTTCGTCGTCCTCTTCCGGCGGGAGCAGCAGCGCCAGGAGTAGCAGCCGGAGCTCCAGCGACGGCGGCGGCGAAGAGGATGACGGGGAGGCGACCGAGTCCGCCTCCCGCATGGTCGCTTATGAGGATTTTGAGGAGGGAGATCTATTCGGCTCGGACAATGAGGACTATGTTAGAACGCCCGCTCGCAGCCCGTTTATGGTCCCAGGCAAGGCTCCAAACCTTAGGGTTTTGTATTATGCTTCATTTCTATCGAATTTCTCGCATTGGAAGAACTCAAGTCTTTATTTTTCCTTATCTGGCGAGTTGCAATGCTACATAAGCTAGGCTTAGCACACAATCTTCCTTTACGTTGTTGTCTTTGAAGTGACGTTGTGCTTGCCTAGAAGTACTCTGCTTGCTGCCAGTCAACTTCAGACTCGTGAGGTGTCCCAAAAGGCCCCTTGCATTGAACGGCCGCTTCAATAGAAACTTGAGTAGTTCATCTCTTTCATTGGGCATTCTAAACTAAAATTTGTTTTAAAGGACTCGAAACTATCACGTATGCCATGCAATTGATGAGAGCCTGAAGTAGTTAAAAGCATACAATCAGGCGTACAAACTTTTATATAAAATTCTTCAGTCATATTTCTCTAGTTTTCGTGTGTTTTCAAGTTTCCTGGTTGGTGGGCATGTATTCCCTTTCTTTATCCTAATTTCAAATATTAGATGGAATAAAAATCCTGTCATCCAAAAATTTTAATATATGTTGGGAATCAAAATATCATTTGTGAACCATTTGTGAAACCCCTTAAGTAGAAAAAAATTGAGCTCTTGAATTTGTTGGAGCCACCTCTAGAATCGTGTCAGCCTTACGGATGATTTTGGGTTTATACCGTTGATGAGAACACCAATTACGTATGCGGAGGAGATTGTAAAACCCTTTAGGTAGAAAGAAGCTAAACTCCAAAACATTGAGGCACCTTTTGGTATAACTATTGGAATTTCATAAGAAAATCTAAAGTTAAGCATGCTCGTGCTAGTACACTTTCAGGATGGATGGCCTCCTCGGAGGTTATACCAACGGGACAAAATTGTGAGACCATTAAACCAAAACGGGCAATGTCTCGATGATTGAGAGTTCAAGCAATTACAAATGATATTAAAGTATTAAACTGACCTGAAGATGGGAAATAAGTATCGTACAAAACAAAATACTTCATCATGGGAGCCACATCTTAAACTCTGGATGAGACAAAGTGCTACATGGTGAGAGCCACCTTTGAATATGTAGGGGCCACCTCTAGTTTCCTATCAGCCCGATGAATGGTTTTGGTTTTAGAGCACCAATGATGATGTCAGTTAATTAAGTGAGAGAGATTGTGAAATCCGTTGAAGTATAATGAAGCTAAACTCTTAAACCTCGAGACGTCTTTTGTTGTGACAATTGTAGATTCATCATGAACTCTAAACTTATGCATGCTCGCATGGGAGTACTTTTGGGATGAGTGACCTCCTCAAAAGTTACATCATTGGGACAAAACTGTGAGGCTATTAGGTCAAAGAGGAAATTATCTAGATGGATGAGAGTTTGAGCTGTTACAAATGATAGCAAAGCATTACACCAGTTGAAGATGCAAATTTAGTGTTATACATAATAAAATGCTACATCATGGGAGCCATTTCTCGAATCTAAGATGAGATAAAATTCTACATGGTAGGAGCCACCTCTTGAAGCTCTATGGGCCATCTATAGAATCTTATCTGCCTATTAGATGATTATGAGCTAAGAAAATTGACGTAGACGTCAGTTACTTGAGTGAGAAAGATTGTGAAACCTTTTAAGTAGAATGAAGCCAAAATTTTAAACATCAAGGTACACACCATTTAGTGTAACGGTTGGAGTTTCATCATAAACTATAAAGTTAAACATGCTCAAATAGGAGCACTCCTAGGAAGTTACATCAACAGGGTAAAATTTTAAAGCCATTAAGCCAAAACGAACAATATCAAAATGGGTGAGAGTTTGGGCTGTTACAAATGGTATCAGAACATTACACCAACCTTAAACTAGGAATCAAGCACCATATAGAATAAAGTGCTATGCCCTGGGAGCCACTTCTTGAACTTTGTATAGGACAAAGTGTTATATGATGGGGAGCCATTACTTGAATATGTAGAGGCTACCTCTGGTAACTTATCAGTCTGATGGATGATTTGGCTTTAGAGCACAAATGATGACATCTGTTACTTATGTGAGGGAGATTGTGAAACCTCTTAAAGTAGAAATAAACTGAACTCTTAAATACTGAGGTACCTTTTAGTGTAATAGTTTGAATTTCATCAGAAAATCCAAAGTTAAGCGTGCTCGTGCTAGAGCACTCTTAGGATAGGTGACCTTCTTAGAAGTTACACCAATGAGGCAAAATTGTGAAGCCAATAGGCCAAGAGGATAATATCTTGATGATTGAGAATTCGATCTGTTACACCATCACTGATAATCATTAGTGCGGGAAATGTACAACTAACACTGGGCGCCTGACTACCTTTGCGTATTACCAAGTGAGTTAATATAGCTAACTTTGAAGGTTTTTTTTGTCCCTATTGTAACATGTAAATACTTTTGAGAAATGCTATTAGAACTAATTGGTCCATAAAAATGAGTTAGCTTGGGAAATTATGGTTTGTAGCTCGCTTGATTCATTTAACTTGTACCATGGTTTAAAATTACATAATTTAAGGCGTGTTTTAGCTTGAGTCTCTTATAAATAGCAATGGGCTATATGATGTACTTGCCATTATAAATTATAACATGAAAAAGTCAAATAATTCATCCCACGCAACAATTTTTTTGACATTATTGTGATGCCACCACTAGCACTACTACCTCTGATGACATATTTTTGTCGTCTCCATTGTTATGTTGCCAGCAACCCTACTTGGTAGTTCTTCTTAGATTTTTTTCTTTTTGTCTTTTTTATGTTGGGGCAATTACATATAAACCACTCGAAACTTGCTTTTTACAAATCAACTACCCTCTTTTTTCCATGTTTCAAATTCTCACTAAAATATCAAAATTCAGGTAAAACCTCAACCCATTTTTTTATATCAAATTCTCAATAGGTTGATCGTGGTACACATGAATACAATGATTTGGTCGCTCAAAAAAATCACATGGTGGTTAATTTGTAAATATCAATGTTTTGGGTGGTCTGTATGTACCCTTTTATTTTTCTTATTTCATTATTTGTTAATTTTATTTATTTATTTATTTTATCTTCTTTTTTATATTCATTATTTTGGCCTTAAGTTTTTAAATTTAGGATTGGAAAATGTTGAGAGCTTCTGAAAATAGTTTAAAGAGAAATATGGGGAGAAAATATTTCACTTGGAAGCATGTTGTTTTAGTTAAAAAAAAAAGTTTTCAAGTGCAAATTTTTGGCATTGAGCAGATATATTTATTTGAAATGAAATTACAACAACATTAAGCATTTTTCTCACTAAGTAGGGTCGGCTACATGAATCATTTTTCTCCATCGTGTCCTATTGAGTGTCACATTTTCATTTAATTCTAATGCCGGTGCAACGCCAATTTTTTTGAAATGAAATTATTATGATAAAAAAGTTAAACCATGTATTGCAATAATTAAATACAATATTTTTGGTTATTGTAAAAATGTTGCACTATTTAGTAAAGTTTCTAGAGGAAGTGAAGGTTTTTGCTTACATGAGTAAACCAATCATTTCAAAATATTTGAGCGTTAAGATAATTTAATGATACATAGTGGCTCAGGTCTAGTGGAATAGATTATTAATCTTCTAGGCTAGAAATCTCTAATAAAGGTGCTAGGTGACCTATAGATCAATGTATAATGAATGCTATTGATGCCGTGAATAATTTTACAAGTGCAGAACATCGAATGCCCAACAAATGTTAAAATGGTGCTAGAGGACCTATAAATCAATATAGATGAATTCTAATGATGAAATGAATAATTATGCATGCTTATAACATTTTTTTTTGGGGGGGGGGGAAGCCATAGGGCAATATGCGCGATTTGATTCCGTGACCTCATGATGGGAGACTACACCATCAACTATTATGCCGTGGATAATTGCATTACATGCTTAGAACTTTGATATTAAAAAAGAATTAAACACTAATGAAAAGATCATTGAGGAGAATAAGAAAATGTGACCACAAATTGGAGTTGCAATAATGTTGAATTGTTGATTGGCGATAGGGCAATATGCGCGATTTGATTCCGTGACCTCATGGTGGGAGACTACACCCTCAACTATTATGCCGTGGATAAGTGCATTACATGCTTAGAACTTTGATATTAAAAAAGAATTAAACACTAATGAAAAGATCATTGAGGAGAATAAGAAAATGTGATCACAAATTGGAGTTGCAATAATGTTGAATTGTTGATTGGATTTTAAAAACAACAAGTTGATTAATATTCCTATAAACAACCTCTTTAACTGACACTATTTTTAAGAGTCTCGTGACCTCATGGTGGGAGACTACCCCATCAACTATTATGCCGTGGATAATTGCATTACATGCTTAGAACTTTGATATTAAAAAAGAATTAAACACTAATGAAAAGATCATTGAGGAGAATAAGAAAATGTGATCACAAATTGGAGTTGCAATAATGTTGAATTGTTGATTGGCGATAGGGCAATATGCGCGATTTGATTCCGTGACCTCATGGTGGGAGACTACACCCTCAACTATTATGCCGTGGATAAGTGCATTACATGCTTAGAAATTTCATATTAAAAAAGAATTGAACACTAATGAAAAGATCATTGAGGAGAATAAAAAACTGTGATTACAAATTGGAGTTGCAATAATGTTGAATTGTTGATTGGATTTTAAAAACAACAAGTTGATTAATATTCCTATAAACAACCTCTTTAACTGACACTATTTTTAAGAGTCTCGAAGCATTATACCGAGTGAAAGATGTGTAGTAATGTTTTTTGTTCAAATTGTCACGTTAATGCAGTGCATAAAAGATAGTAGAAAATAAATTGGAGAAGAGATTACGTTCATTGGGTTTTAAGCTTTACACATTTTTTTTATTTAATACTTGAGAAACTCTTGGAGTTGCTAGATTATAAGAATGCTTTGATTAAAGAAAAAAGATAAAAAACTCATTTACAATCATAATTGAGTTTTAGCGATGATTAAGAAGTTTTTTTTAAAGAACTCAGACATCGAACCCCCTTAGATTTTCCATGACATATTTAACTCTACAAAGTATCATAGAAGCAATGCCACCTTTAGAGACTATGCTAACCTCCATACGATAGTTAAGATTGTGCATGAGTAAAAAAACATGAAGGAAATAACCGAGAAAGATTATTTTGAATGAGAGATTTTTGCTAGGAGTAAGCTATGTTGTTTCAATTATAAAGTCTTTGTTTCATAACTTGAGCATGATTGATGCAAATAAAAGTCAATCTTCATTATAATGCAAATAAAGGAATTGTTAGCAATAGACTTAGCAGGAGATAAGTGTAGTAATAAAGAAATTGAAGGTATTAATTGTATTGACATTTGAATGTAATTGAACATTTTAATAAGATGAAAACAAGTACATGAATTTAGAGATCAAACTTAGTTTTTTACTTTTATATGGATTTAATGATTATTGATTGAGAGAGAGAGAGAGAGAGAGAGTGTGAAACTACTTTTAACCAAGCTCGTACTAAGAGAATAATTGTCTGAATGCCTACACGGGATATGGATAACTTCTTGGATTTAATCTGATAAGATTTAGTAAATCCTATAAATCCAAATTTAATAAATCCTGTGATGAGTATATCCTAACAAATGTTTGGCCACTTTTTTCAGGATTAAAATTTGTTAATTTAGGTAGAATTTAAATAATAATATAACAACAAGCTTTTATCCTACTAAGTGAGGTCGACTACATGAATCATTTTTCTCCATTGTGTCCTATTGAGTGTCAAATTTTCATTTAATTCTAATAAATTAAGATCATTTTTTTTACATGTTCAAGTCTTTTTTAGGTTCACCTCTATCTTTCTTAATATAAGTTAAATCTAAAACATTTACTCTTCTAATCGGTTCATTAACTAATCGACGTTTAATGTAATCAAAACATCTAAAGCGACTCTCTAATGTTGTCTACTACTGGAGCTACTCCAACCTTTCATTGATACATTCATTCCACATTTTGTCTCTAAGTGTAAAGATTTTTATCCACATTAGCATTCTTATTTTAGCAACACTTAATTTTATGATTCTCTTTTATAGTGCAACATTCTACTCCACAAAACATTGTAGATCTCACTACCATCTTCTAAAATTTTACTTTAACTTTAAATAATACTTTTCTATCACACAATAGGCGCGATGCATTCCTCCACTTCAACCATCCAACATGAATTTTGCTAATAACATCTTCTATATTGCAATCACTTTGAACAATAGACCCCATAAATCTAAAATGTTCACTCCTTTTAATGGCTTGATCACCCCTGTTATAACCCTGCCACTTGATCTAGTACTACTAAATTTATATTCCATGTATTCAGTTTTAGATTTACTAAAACAAAAGCCTTTAGACTGTAAAGTTGACCTTCATTTTTCAAAATTCTCTAGTCTTATCCATAAGGAGGATATCATAAACAAAAATATAGATTGAGGTACATGCTCTTGTAAATATCCAGTAAGAACATCCATAACTAAAGCAAAAAGATTTGTGCTTAAAGCTAATCATGTCTGAAATAGGAAAATATTTAGTCAATCATTATTGTCTTCAAACACAAATAATAACGCTAGTATACATTTCCTTAATACTTAAATATAAATAATATCAACATCTTTCTTTTCTAAAACTTTCTAAAGTATTTCCCTTGGAACTTTCTCACAAGAATTTTCTAAAGCAACAAAAATCTTATGTTGATCCTCCTTACTCCCTTTGTACTTCTCCATCAAACCTCTTAATAAATATATAACTTTCATAACAGACTTGCTGAATCCAAAATGATTTTGAGAAATTTTGGTATCACGTCATGACCCATGTTCTATTGCTCTCTCCCATAATTTTAATGTATGACACTTTTACCTAGTTCTTTTATAATTTGCATACTCTACATTTTTATTCCTTAAAAATAGAAACCACTATACTATTTCTCCACTAATGAGATAACTTTTTTAGTTTTTAAAATGATATTAAACAGTTTAGTAAGCCAAGAAATTCCTAGATCTCCTAAATATTTACACACTTCTAATGGAATACTATAAAATTTTATTGCTTTTTCACATTTTGTTTTTTTTAAATATCCTCAACTTTTGTTGAATATCACTAAAGTCGATCGTATTTTTAAATAGTTTATCATAATATCTCATCCACTTTTATTGAATACCTTTATCTTAGAAAAATATATTTTTTTATTTTCATCCTTAATACACTTGACTTGAATTAAAGTTTTGTTTTTCTCATCTCTTTATGTGACTTGTTTATGCATATATATTTCACCATCATTAGTATTTAACTTATTATAAAGATCACTAAAAGTAAAATTTTTAGCATCACAAGTCAATCTCTTAGACTCCTTATATGTCAACTTATATTTTTCTCAGCTCTTCAATCTTTTACATCTAACCCAATTTTTATAATTTTTTTAATCTTTTCTTACATATTATTATTCCACCACAATTATTTTAATTTATAAAAGTTTATCCAGGTTCATTTTTTATATCTTATTTAAGATTGCTCTTTATTATATCTCACATAATATTAGCTTTGTCATGAACAACTCAAATCTTAAGATCTTAAAGTTTACCCATTAAATAAATTTATTTGCCTTTTTAAGTACCTCATTTAACTCTATGATAATATTTTATTATATTTTAATCATTCAACTATCATTTTTAAATTCAAAATTAATAATCAATATTGAGTACTTAAATTTTCACTTGTAATGACTTTGCAATTTTTACACTCTCAACGATCTATTTTCTTATATAAAGTATTAGCAATAATAAAATTATAAGTTAAAACAAAATCCAATATGGTTCTACCTTCTTTACATGTCACTCCAAAAACATAGCCACCATGTATACTTCTAAATCTTTTACTACTCTATCATGTTTTATTTAAATCTCCTCCAATAAAAATTTTTTATTTTAGAGGTATCATTTGTACTAATTCTTCTAGGTCATTTACTTTTTTTTAAATATATCCTAACCTACTTGAGGAAGATAAATACTTATAATATTAAGAATTTTAGTATCAAAAACAATCTTTAGAGTTATATCTTTATCTCAAATTATATTAATCTGACAATATTATTTTACAAACTCTTATATATAATGATGCATATATAATTTCTAGTAAAACTTTTATCAGAATATCGAAGTTTAAAACTTAAGCTATTATTTTACTTAGTTTTTTCTTCAGCTTATTTAGTTTATTGAATCCATAAGATTTTTATCTTCTTATTATTCATAATATCTACTATTTACATTAATGTATTCGTGAGAGTACATATATTTCAAGTTCATATCTTAATATTAATTTTATGGACAAATTTTTTTTATCTATATCTATCCGTAATATGAGAACTCTTGCTTATTTAACACTACACCCGAGCACGATTCAGTGGCTCTTGCACACTTTTCATTATATTCAAGTCATATAACGTATCACTTCTAGAGGACGCCCTAACATTGACATTGATTTAAAAGATTCATGTTATA
>JXCR01094843.1:0-18340 GCA_002079205.1 Phalaenopsis hybrid cultivar
ATAAATATAATAAGAAAAAGGTAATAATTTATTATCAAATTCATTATTTTTTATATTCCAATATTTTCTGAATTAAATATGCGCGCGCTCTATAACACACATGCATACATATATAATTAATTTCAATAAATAATTGTAAAAAAATAGTGTAATATCTAGCATATAAATTATGCTATGCGTGATATGTATTAATGTAAGTATGTGTGTGTGTGAGCGATGTTAGAATTTTGTAGGAAAAAAGAAAGAATCACATTTAACTACTTTTGAAATTGACTTTGACACACAAGAGACTTTTATCTTTCTTTTTTTTTAAACCTCCTGCTTCCCCTTAACCGCAACTAAAGAAGTCCTATGTGAAAATTGACCTTATTCATGGCATAAGTGAAAATTGAACTTACTCATGGCATCACTTGCACTGGACTACAATAAATGACTAGACTAGAGAACTCAATTGTAATGCATCTTCCCATATTTTAAAGAAATAGAAAAGAACAACTAAAACTTAAAAAATATATAAATATTACCAGCGTCTCATTTCTTTTTTGCAAATAGTTCAAAGTTTAGACATCCACTTTAGAAATCAAATTAATATTACTCAACCAAGTGGTTGTTAATTACTGCAATCCCTTGTTATAGAGACCTTCTTTTATTGTTTCATATGCCTCACCAAGTAAAAGCCCATAGGTGAATTTCACTATTAAAAAAATTAGATTGAGGTAGCTACATGAATTATTGGGCACTGAAAAGGAAATCCTTAGTTTGAGAAGAAAAAAATTGGAATATTAAAATTTTATGTGGAAAATTAGGAATAGAAGTTAGTGAAGAACAAACTAAAGAGATTCAAGCACAAACCATTAAGATACAAGATGCACCATTAAGGCAAGTAGACATAATTAATATGTATATATTATGAAGGAAAAAAGGTGAAGCAAATATAACATGGCTAAAAGTTGTAAAAAAGACAAATGAAAAATAGAAACCCCATGTAACACTTAACAAGAAATGGAAATGGAAGATTCATAAAGCTCTCCCTAAATAGTTCGGGTAGGGACAAGAATAATAATGATTTTCAACACGAAGTTTTGACATTTCATGATAAAGTTGAATATTAGACATTGCTTTTGCGATACTTAATGACGAACAAGCACATTCATGCCACAAACACCCAACTTAGGCAAAGGCACTACCCACTTGCCTAATATTTTCTCAAGCAAATCATTTGAAAATGGCAAGCACCTCTCTTCAGGAAAGGGAGCTTCACGCAAGTGCTTTTTTAATATTAGAAAATTGGTAGAAATCACCTCAATTTTCTATTTTTCATAATTTTATCAAGGTGCAGTTTATGAAAATAAAGTTAACATTTAAAGGACATTACTCAATTAGTGACAACAAAAAAATTTCTTTTAGTTTAACATATACTATTAATTTCAAAAATTTAGAAATGCAGTAGCACTGTCCTTTAACCGCAATAACAAAAAGCATGTTAGCTTACATAGTTTCTTGGTACCGCACTCCTGAATAAGCATCATCTTCAAGCAAAGGGGTATTCAAGAAATTCAACAAAAGGCTATGTAAAAGAAATCTAGTATTCTGTAGCCCTAAGATTAGCCAACAAATCAAAATCAAACATAACTTTTAGACGAACGGCATGATAGAAAAACCCAACCCCATCCACCCAAAAAGGGGCATTGGCTGCCAGTTACTACAATGACATTTTGTCGAGGATTATAATTTATAAGTCTCTGCAATGAAATCTAAGGTCTTTGAATTAGCTAGGCATTAGAGCTTAGTGTGACATCAGAAGTACAGCAATGAGTTTCAGGACACCAATTTTTTGGGACGATGCATTTGTTCTAGCAAACTGTTTCTTTTCATTTCAAGGATTTGGCTCTGCATGAGAGCAGCTTTCAAGAGTACAAAGTTGATACAAACAAAACCATTGTGCTTTAGCTTTCAAGATACTTAATTATGTAGCTTTAACAAGTGTTAAATCCTCCCAACGGTATGATTATTTCTTGGTCCATTCCCTATTTCAGCATTATTTAATTTTGAGAAAAGCGCTAAAATAGTACCCTAACTCATTGCCTGGCTATCTCCAACATAAAAACATCATTGCCATCCCTGACAACTTCCTTAACAAGTTCTCCGAACTAAATAAAATATTACCCCAATTTGGGTCATGGAAAAGATAGAAGAACCATGATCCATATACAAGCGATCAATCCAGAAACAGAAACACAATAAACCAACAAACCATAAAAAACAAAGCCGAATGAAAAGGATGGGTTGAGCATGTGTGCCTGAGGCATTAATGGGCGGCAAACCGGGGAAGAATCGTCGTCGTTGTGAGAAACTGTGGGAGTTTCATAGAAGAAGCGGGAGATCCGGTTCGCGATCCTGTCTTTTGCTGAGTTCATCATGATCCCAACGAATGGGTGAGTGACTGGGTGAGATCCAGAACGGAAGAATCCCTATCGCCGTAAACCTAGGCGTGCCGAAAGCGGAGACGAAGCAGGAGGAAGAGATCGCAGGGATCTCCGGTGCAGGGAGGCTCTAGCCGGAGGGGAGTCTCTCCTCCGACGGTGGGAGTTATAGTGCCGTATGGGTCTGCATTATGGTCAAAAACTGACAAAACTAAACCTAACCGAACAAAATTTGTTTGATTCGGTTCACTTTCAAACATATTTTTATTTTTAATATTTAATTTTTAGTCATCAGTTTGATGTAAATTTTTATCAGCCGGGACGTGCGGCCTGGATCGCACCACGTCGTGTGTCTCACACCACGTCTGAGTGTCTGGTGACACGGTGCGATTCATGCCATCATTCCTACGTCCAGTCTACCACACAATATTTTCCTTATTCCTTCAGAATGTTTTATGTTCTTGAAACGAACTTTTTTTTTTGCTATAAAAATGTCATTTTTGAATTACAAAAGAAAAACTTGCATATGATTCTATCAATGAAAAGCAAAAGAGCTCAATTATGTTGTGTTATAATTTGTATAAATTATATTTAAATATCTCTCAAATATTGTATAGTCATGCTAAAATGTTGGCTTGAATCATGCTCAAATCATAGTCAAAAATTGCCCGAGTCATATTCATTTCTCAATCAAATTTGCTCGACTTATGGCTAAATTATGCTCGGACTAAAACCATGTTCAAATCATGCTCAAAGCCGACGAATTTTGATCAAATGCTCATTTGAATCTTGTTTTAACTCACTTCAGTAAAGTTCGGGTGAACTAAAGTACGATAACTTTAATATACCCTTTTATTGTAATTTGTCTAATAGCTTTTTATGTAATATTCAAAATTTTAATATTTTTTGCCATAAAATAGTAAAAATTGGAGCTCATGGTTTTAACTTTTTAAAAAATATGCCAAAAAAGTTTATTTTGAATCAAAATACCTCCATAATTCAAAGAGACAATGAAGCATTAGATAAACAAATCTTCAAGCAAGAAGTTGCTCGATCTTTTTCTTATTCTCTTTGTTTTTTTTTTTTTGTCTGTTTGAAATAATTGTAGCTTTTTGAAGAAACAACTGTAAAGTTGCAACAAAAGAAGCTACAATGACTAGTATACTTTTTTTTACATATTCAAAAAGTCATATTATAACTTTCTGGCAGCCACTGCATTTAGCTACATCAGGTTATAAAATACAATTTTTTCACAACTTCCAAAAACACGCAAAAAATTATTTTTCAAAACCCCCCCATCAAGCTAAACTTTGTCAACATCTCCATTCAACTGTTAAAAAATTAAAAAACATTGTTTTTCAATTATAATAATTTAAAAATATCATTCATTCTCTAAACTCTAAACCAAGAAACAATCTTAGAAGATAAATTATTAACTTCAAATTTGATCACAACTTTATCTTAGAATTAATCAAAATTTGCAAGAGTTGAACAATATTTTAAAATTTTTTTAATCGGGCATCCGATTGACAGTTGTAAGTCCCATCTGGTCTGGGATTCGATTCCCCCCAATGAAGGGTGTAGTACTCGAATTGTTGGGCGTATCAGATATGATCGAGGCTCGTATAATAGCCTCGAGTCATTTCTTTTAGAATATATATATATATATATATCTGTGTGTGTGTTACTTTGAAAAATAAATACTCATTTTCGTTTATAAATAAAATGATATAAAGATAAATATTAAAATTTAGATATTAAATATGTAAATTCACAAAGATTATGCCGCATGCATGTAAATACTCCTTGACTTATTTTAAAAAATATATAACACAATTATGTTTTAAAATGATCAGAAACAAACTACAGCCATTAATAAAATAAAAAAAATAAAAAAAAAAACTAATTCTCACATTTAAATCACTAGACCATAACTCTTGACCACATATTTAGAACATGATTGTCCAATCCAACTTCATGCATAGGTAAGATGGTATGTAAATACAAAAAAGAAGTCCAAGTATTAGATATGTAAATAAATAAGAACTGATAGGTATGTATGTAAATTTTCCTAAACACACACATCAGCCAGCAATTCAGAAGCCTAAAATCCACTATTTACATTACTTATTGTCATACAACCAAAACCCAGGACTCAAGAACAGAAGCCATTGCCAAACCATCAGATAATAGAATAAAGACAACTGCAACTGATTACAAGAGCAGAAGAAGGCCATAAAAGAAACTCAATCATAAGTTATGCATTAGAAATCTTCATTTCAAACAGTGCAAAACATCAGGTGGTACCTCTCACTCAGAATCTTTTCTTCGTTTTCTGGGAACTTTTTCTTCCTTGGTGAGCATTCTGGGGGCAATGGCCATAGACATGAGCTCTTGGAAGAGCAGCTTGCAGGCGTATGGTATGTGCACCTATTACAGGTTCGAAACAAGAACAGATGTGACAATTATAAGACTGGAATGATAGTTTGTTATATGGTTTATCACAATAAAATATGAAAGAAGAGAATTTGAATGCTATTGTAAAATGATTAAAGATAAGGGACAAAAATAAGAATGAGAGAAAGCCTACTTGAACAATGTCAGTCTTGTTCTTGCAACCTCTACACTCGAAAGAATTCTTCTTCAGATTGGCGATGGCTATGAGCCCGCATCTCTCACAGACATGAACTCTATATGCATCGCTTTGATCGAACAACCTCTCCTTAAGGAAGTGAGCGGCGCCGTGAGCAATCATGCAGTCTCGTTCCATCTCTCCGAAACGCAAACCGCCATCGCGAGAACGGCCTTCAGCAGGCTGCCTTGTAAGGATCTGTACGGGGCCACGCCCTCTCGAGTGGATCTTGTCATCCACCATGTGTTTAAGGCGCTGATAATAGGTGGGGCCGAGGAATATCATGGCGCTCAATTTTCGACCAGTGTGCCCGTTGTACATCGTTTCAAATCCACGCATCTGATATCCACATTTATGCAGAGCTTTGCTGATATTATCGACCTGAAACCATAACTTTCATATTTAGGTACACAGCACATTGGTTCTGATATTATCGACCTGAAACCATAATCAAGTATAAGAAAAAAGACTCTCAAATTGAGGATCAGAAGTAAGCTCATCATCTTGGTACAATGCAACATCACTGAGTTAATAATAAAAAGTTATCAAAGCAAGCTGAATAAATCCTCAAATAGGCCTGAACCAAGATGTACACAGAGAGACAGAAATCCATTTATCTTCATAAAACGCAAGTCTCAACTCACAGTTAACAGCCTCATCTCTGAATAGGAATGCTTTTCAAAAAAAAAATAATAATAAGTACAAAGACCAAGATTGAGCAATCATGTATTGACTCATTATAGTATTAGCATTTGAAATTTTGGCCATTTACATGCATAGCACGCAATTCTTATGTATTTGCATATCACACAAAAACCTTCATATTTACATACACGTCACTCAAATACTTGATATCACATCAAAAATAATGCTATTCCCACCTTTTAAAAGTGAAATACACATTTTCAAGCATAGGTTTAAAGCACCAAATTGCTATGTATATAAATAAAAAAGTTTATGTGTGAGATATGCAAATACATAAGAGTTGTGTGCTACATATCTAAATTTCCCTTGAAATTTTCTTCACATGTGACAAAATTCGCAAATTATCAAGAAAACAGAATGGCATCTCATAAATGCTTTTAGATCTCATAAACATAAATGCAGTCAGATCCCATAGATGCGGCATTTTAGATTTACATACCGTGACATCTGTGAACGGAGTGGCATCGCCTTCTTTCCCCATATGGGCAGCAACCTTTCCCATGATACACTCGATAAGTTGACCGATAGTCATCCGAGAGGGAATGGCATGTGGATTCACAATAATATCAGGCGTAATGCCTTCAACAGTCCATGGCATATCTTCCTGAGTATAAGTCATACCAACAGTTCCCTTTTGACCATGCCTGCTACTAAATTTATCTCCAATCTGAGGAATACGGACGGATCTCATTCTAACTTTCACAAACCTCAGGCCATCAGCATTTGTAGTTAATAAAACCTACAGAAGGAGAGAGGATACAAATGGCGTCTTTACATCAGCCCAAAACTGTTGAGGAATAAATCAACAAAACAATCACCTTTTCTAAACATATCGAACAAACAGATACAGCATAAAATTATGCCATTCATAAAAATATAAAGGGGCATTTACATACATAGCACATATTCTTATTTAATTACATATCTCACACCTCAACTTTCCTATTTATGGAAAAAAATTGCGTGTGATAAACGTACGCAGCGCTACGTACGATATTGGGGTTATACCGAGGGTACAAGGGGGTTACATCAGCGGTATAACCCCTTGTAACCTCCCTGTAAACTTTTGTAACCTACCTGTAACATAAAATAAGTTTTGCGTTTCTGTTATCATATATTAAGAATTTATTAGTAGGTTACAGGTAAGTTACAGAATGATACAGGGAGGTTACAAGGGGTTATACTGCAGATATAACCCCCTTGTACCCAGCGCTGCGTACGTCTATCGCACGCAAATTTTTTCCCCCATTTACACACATAAACCACTCAAATCTTCAATATCAAAAGAAAAATAGCATTATTACNTGGCATTAGAGCTTAGTGTGACATCAGAAGTACAGCAATGAGTTTCAGGACACCAATATTTTGGGACGATGCATTTGTTCTAGCAAACTGTTTCTTTTCATTTCAAGGATTTGACTCTGCATGAGAGCAGCTTTCAAGAGTACAAAGTTGATACAAAACAAAACCATTGTGCTTTAGCTTTCAAGATACTTAATTATGTAGCTTTAACAAGTGTTAAATCCTCCCAACGGTATGATTATTTCTTGGTCCATTCCCTATTTCAGCATTATTTAATTTTGAGAAAAGCGCCAAAATAGTACCCTAACTCATTGCCTGGCTATCCCCAACATAAAAACATCATTGCCATCCCTGACAACTTCCTTAACAAGTTCTCCGAACTAAATAAAATATTACCCCAATTTGGGTCATGTAAAAGATAGAAGAACCATGATCCATATACAAGCGATCAATCCAGAAACAGAAACACAATAAACCAACAAACCATAAAAAACAAAGCCGAATGAAAAGGATGGGTTGAGCATGTGTGCCTGAGGCATTAATGGGCGGCAAACCGGGGAAGAATCGTCGTCGTTGTGAGAAACTGTGGGAGTTTCATAGAAGAAGCGGGAGATCCGGTTCGCGATCCTGTCTTTTGCTGAGTTCATCATGATCCCAACGNAAAATCATTTCAACGAATCCCATTGAAGAAGGTTAAGTGTTCATCTAAGATCAACAGCTAATTGTAAGTTTCACCCAAAAAAATCATAAAACGAATGTATATTTGAATTTTATAGTGCAAAGGTGCTCCCTATAGGTAATGCGCTTCCAGCTAACCCCATTGTTATAGTCAAGAGTTTGTTAAGATGCCACCTATGAGTGATAGGTTACAACTTAAACATATGGTAAAAGAAAAATATGTACAAGTGTCAGTGATTATGGTGCAAAGCGGGAAGGGCTTTTACTCTCCTTTACCCTCTCATCTTCTACATCACTAAAAACTTGTCATCCAAGACTTGAGAAATGATCTTAAGTCCCCCTTGACCATTATTGAATCTTAAATAATGATGTGATGGAAGTTTGCATCCTCATCAGGTACAACATAGAAAAATACTTCAAGCTCGCTCTCTGTAGTGTCATTTGGCCATCTCATCCCCCTTCTTTCCCACCCTGACATTATCTTCCAAGAGAGCATCACTGCAATCATCAATATCCTTATATGATAAGAAAATTGGTATACTCGTCAAGTTTGGGGCTTTAACATGGGGACATTAATGCTAAAAATGGTTGAGGTGGTCTAGTTCGTGGTGTATAAGAAATGGAATGGATAGATTAATTGAACAAATTAGCATTTAAATTTAAATCAAAATTTATTTCGTCTAAGATAACTAAGTAGAATTGTCAAAAACAAAAAAGAGCTTTTATGAAGATCAACATTTACCCTTGAGGGAAAAATTAATGATAAAAAAGTTCCAAGAAAATTAATGGAGAATTAAAAATATGGATAAAACATGATAATGCACCATATAATATATATTTTATATTATTAAAACCAATAAATATAATAAGAAAAAGGTAATAATTTATTATCAAATTCATTATTTTTTATATTCCAATATTTTCTAAATTAAATATGCGCCAGTTACTACAATGACATTTTGTCGAGGATTATAATTTATAAGTCTCTGCAATGAAATCTAAGGTCTTTGAATTAGCTAGGCATTAGAGCTTAGTGTGACATCAGAAGTACAGCAATGAGTTTCAGGACACCAATTTTTTGGGACAATGCATTTGTTCTAGCAAACTGTTTCTTTTCATTTCAAGGATTTGACTCTGCATGAGAGCAGCTTTCAAGAGTACAAAGTTGATACAAACAAAACCATTGTGCATTAGCTTTCAAGATACTTAATTATGTAGCTTTAACAAGTGTTAAATCCTCCCAACAATATGATTATTTCTCGGTCCATTCCCTATTTCAGCATTATTTAATTTTGAGAAAAACGCCAAAATAGTACCCTAACTCATTGCCCGGCTATCTCCAACATAAAAACATCATTGCCATCCCGGACAACTTCCTTAACAAGTTCTCCTAACTAAATAAAATATTACCCCAATTTGGGTCATGGAAAAGATAGCAGAACCATGATCCATATACAAGCGATCAATCCAGAAACAGAAACACAATAAACCAACAAACCATAAAAAACAAAGCCGAATGAAAAGGATGGGTTGAGCATGTGTGCCTGGGGCATTAATGGGCGGCAAACCGGGGAAGAATCGTCGTCGTTGTGAGAAACTGTGGGAGTTTCATAGAAGAAGCGGGAGATCCGGTTCGCGATCCTGTCTTTTGCTGAGTTCATCATGATCCCAACGAATGGGTGAGTGACTGGGTGAGATCCAGAACGGAAGAATCCCTATCGCCGTAAACCTAGGCGTGCCGAAAGCGGAGACGAAGCAGGGGGAAGAGATCGCAGGGATCTCCGGTACAGGGAGGCTCTAGCCGGAGGGGAGTCTCTCCTCCGACGGTGGGAGTTATAGTGCCGTGTGGCTGCATCATGGTCAAAAACTGACAAAACTAAACCGAACCGAACAAAATTTGGTTGATTCGGTTCACTTTCAAACATTTATTTTTTTTAAATTTTTTTAATATTTATTTTTTTATCATCAATTTGATTTAAATTGTTATTAGCCGAAACGTGCAGCAACTGCGTGGATCGCACCACATCGTGTGTCTGGTGACACGGTGAGATCCATGTCATCATCCATACGTTCAGTTTGCCACACAATATTTTCCTCATCCCTTTAGAATGTTTTAGGTTCTTGAAATTAGAACTTTTTTTTCGCTATAAAAATGTCATTTTTGAATTACAAAAGTAAAACTTGAATATGATTCTATCAATGAAAAGCAAAAGAGTTCGATTATGTCCTGTTATAATTTGTATAAATTATATTTAAATATCTCCCGAATATTGTATAGTCATGCTAAAATTTTGGTTTGAATATGATCAAATCATAGTCAAAGATTGCTTGAGTCATATTCATTTCTCAATCAAATTTGCTCGACTTATGGCTAAATTATGCTTAGACTAAAATCATGTTAAAATCATGCTCAAAGCCGACGAATTTTGATCAAATTCTTATTTGAGTCAAGTATGATAACTTCATTTTGAATAAATTTTAAGAGAGATAAAAATTAATTTACCCTTTTATTGTAATTTGTCTGATAGTTTTTTATGTAATATTCAAATTTTAATATTTTTTGCCTTAAAATAGTAAAAATTGGAGCTCATGGTTTTCACTNATGACTGGGTGAGATCCAGAACGGAAGAATCCCTATCGCCGTAAACCCAGGCGTGCCGAAAGCGGAGACGAAGCAGGAGGAAGAGATCGCAGGGATCTCCGGTGCAGCGAGGCTCTAGCCGGAGGGGAGTCTCTCCTCCGACGGTGGGAGTTATAGTGCCGTGTGGGTCTGCATCATGGTCAAAAACTGACAAAACTAAACCGAACCGAACAAAATTTGGTTGATTCGGTTCACTTTCAAACATTTTTTTTTATTTTAAATTTTTTAATATTTATTTTTTATCATCAATTTGATTTAAATTGTTATCAGCCGGAACGTGCGGCAACTGCGTGGATCGCACCACATCGTGTGTCTGGTGACACGGTGAGATCCATGTCATCATCCATACGTCCAGTTTACTCCACAATATCTTCCTCATCCCTTCAGAATGTTTTTGTTCTTGAAACTAGAACTTTCTCTTCACTATAAAAATGTCATCTTTGAGTTACAAAAGTAAAACTTGCATATGATTCTATCAATGAAAAGCAAAAGAGCTCGATTATGTTGTGTTATAATTTGTATAAATTATATTTAAATGTCTCCTGAATGTTGTAAAGTCATGCTAAAATGTTGGCTTGAATCATGCTCAAATCATAGTCAAAGATTGCTTGAGTCATATTCATTTCTCAATCAAATTTGCTTATGGCTAAATTATGCTTGGACTAAAATCATGTTCAAATCATGCTCAAAGCCGATAAATTTTGATCAAATTCTTATTTGAATTTTGTTTTAACTCACTTCAATAAAGTTTCAGTGAACTCAAGTACCATAACTTCATTTTGAATGAATTTTAAGAGAGAGAAAAATTAATTTACCCTTTTATTGTAATTTGTCTAATAGCTTTTTATGTAATATTCAAATTTTAATATTTTTTGCCTTAAAATAGTAAAAATTGGAGCTCATGGTTTTCACTTTTTAAAAAATATGCCAAAAAGTTTATTTTGAATCAAAATACCTCCATAATTCAAAGAGACAATGAAGCATTAGATAAACAAATCTTCAAGCAAGAAATTGATCGATATTTTTCTTATTCTCTTTGTTTTTTTTTAGTCTATTTAAAATAATTGTAGCTGTTTGAAAAAACAACTGTGAAGTTTGTAATAAAAGAAACTACAATGACTAGTATATTTTTTTATATATATTCAAAAAGTCATATTATAACTTTTTGACAGTGACTGTATTTAGCTACGTCAAGTTATAAAACACAATTNATAGATAAACAAATCTTCAAGCAAGAAGTTGCTCGACCTTTTTCTTTTTCTCTTCGTTTTTTTTTGGTCTGTTTGAAATAATTGTAGCTACTTGAAAAAACAATTGTAAAGTTGCAATAAAAAAAAACTACAATGACTAGTATATTTTTTTTTATATTTTCAAAAAGTCATATTATAACTTTCTGACAGTCGTTGCATTTAGCTACGTCAATTTATAAAACACAATTTTTTCACAACTTCAAAAAACACGCAAAAATTTTTTTTTCAAAACCCCTGGCACCAAGCTAAACTTTGTCAACATCTCCATTCAACTGTAAAAAAAATTAAAAAAACATTGTTTTCCAATTATCATAATTTAAAAATATCATTCGTTCTCTAAACTCTAAACCAAGAAACAATCTTAGAAGACAAATTATTAACTTCAAACTTGATCACAACCTTATCTTAGAATTAATCAAAATTTGTAAGAGTTGAACAATATTTTATAATTTCATTATAATTAAATATATATATATACTCAGATCAGTTGGTCGGGCAGCTACTTAACAGTTATAAGTCCCATCAGGTCTGGGGTTCGATTCCCCCCAATGGAGGGTGTAGTACTCGAATTGTTAAGCTCATCAGGGATAGTCGGGGCTCATATAATAGCCTCAAGCCATTCCTTTTAGAGTATATATATATAAGTGTGTTACTTTGAAAAATAAAATACTGATTTTAGTTTATAAATAAAGTGATATAAAGATAAATATTAAAATTTAGATATTAAATATGTAAATTCACAAAGATTATGCGGCATGCATGTAAATACTCCTCAATTTATTTTAAAAAATATATAACACAATTATGTTTTAAAATGATCAGAAACAAACTACAGCCATTAATAAATAAAAAAATTAAAAAAAAAACTAATTCTCACATTTAAATCACTAGACCATAACTCTTGATTACATATTTAGAACATGACTGTCCAATCCAACTTCATGCATAGGTAAGATGGTATGTAAATACAAAAAAGAAGTTCAGGCATTAGATATGTAAATAAATAAGAACTGATAGGTATGTATGTAAATTTTCCTAAACATACACATCAGCCAGCAATTTAGAAGCCTAAAATCCACTATTTACATTATTTATTGTCATACAACCAAAACCCAGGACTCAAGAACAAAAGCCATTGCCAAACCATCAGATATTAGAATAAAGACAACTGCAACTGATTACAAGAGCAGAAGAAGGCCATAATCATAAGTTATGCATTAGAAATCTTCATTTCAAATAGTGCAAAACATCAGGTGGAATCTCTCACTCAGAATCTTTTCTTCGTTTTCTGGGAACTTTTTCTTCCTTGGTGAGCATTCTGGGGGCAATGGCCATAGACATGAGCTCTTGGAAGAGCAGCTTGCAGGCGTATGGTATGTGCACCTATTACAGGTTCGAAACAAGAACAGATGAGACAATAATAAGACTGGAATGACAGTTTCTTATATGATTTATCACAATAAAATATGAAAGAAGAGAATTTGGATGCTATTGTAAAATGATTAAAGATAACGGACAAAAATAAGAATGGGAGAAATCCTACTTGAACAATGTCAGTCTTGTTCTTGCAACCTCTACACTCGAAAGAATTCTTCTTCAGATTGGCGATGGCTATGAGCCCGCATCTCTCGCAGACATGAACTCTATATGCATCGCTTTGATCGAACAACCTCTCCTTAAGGAAGTGAGCGGCGCCGTGAGCAATCATGCAGTCTCGTTCCATCTCTCCGAAACGCAAACCACCATCGCGAGAACGGCCTTCAGCAGGCTGCCTCGTAAGGATCTGTACGGGGCCACGCCCTCTCGAGTGGATCTTGTCATCCACCATGTGTTTAAGGCGCTGATAATAGGTGGGGCCGAGGAATATCATGGCGCTCAATTTTCGACCAGTGTGCCCATTGTACATCGTTTCAAATCCACGCATCTGATATCCACATTTATGCAGAGCTTTGCTGATATTATCGACCTGAAACCATAACTTTCATATTTAGGTACACAGCACATTGGTTCTGATATTATCGACCTGAAACCATAATCAAGTATAAGAAGCAAGACTCTCAAATTGAGGATCAGAAGTAAGCTCATCATCTTGGTACAATGCAGCATCACTGAGTTAATAATAAAAAGTTATCAAAGCAAGCTGAATAAATCCGCAAATAGGCCTGAACCAAGATCTACACAGAGAGACAGAAATCCATTTATCTTCATAAAACGCAAGTCTCAACTCAAAGTTAACAGCCACATCTCTGAATAGGAATGCTTTTCAAAAAAATAATAATAATAAGTACAAAGACCAAGATTGAGCAATCATGTATTGGCTCATTATAGTATTAGCATTTGAAATTTTGGCCATTTACATGCATAGCACGCAATTCTTATGTATTTGCATAGCACGCAATTCTTATGTATTTGCATATCACACAAAAACCTTCATATTTACATACACGTCACTCAAATACTTAATATCACATCAAAAATAATGCTATTCCCACCTTTTAAAAGTGAAATACACATTTTCAAGCATAGGTTTAAAGCACCAAAGTGCTATGTATATAAATAAAAAAGTTTGTGTGAGATTTGCAAATACATAAGAATTGTGTGCTACATATCTAAATTTCCCTTGAAATTTTCTTCACATGTGACAAAATTCGCAAATTATCAAGAAAACAGAATGGCATCTCATAAATGCTTTTAGATCTCATAAACATAAATGCAGTCAGATCCCATAGATGCGGCATTTTAGATTTACATACCGTGACATCTGTGAACGGAGTGGCATCGCCTTCTTTCCCCATATGGGCAGCAACCTTTCCCATGATACACTCGATAAGTTGACCGATAGTCATCCGAGAGGGAATGGCATGTGGATTCACAATAATATCAGGCGTAATGCCTTCAACAGTCCATGGCATATCTTCCTGAGTATAAGTCATACCAACAGTTCCCTTTTGACCATGCCTGCTACTAAATTTATCTCCAATCTGAGGAATACGGACGGATCTCATTCTAACTTTCACAAACCTCAGGCCATCAGCATTTGTAGTTAATAAAACCTACAGAAGGAGAGAGGATACAAATGGCGTCTTTACATCAGCCCAAAACTGTTGAGGAATAAATCAACAAAGCAATCACCATTTCTAAACATATCGAACAAACAGATACAGCATAAAATTATGCCATTCATAAAAATATAAAGGGGCATTTACATACATAGCACATATTCTTATTTAATTACATATCTCACACCTCAACTTTCCTATTTACGGAAAAAAATTGCGTGCGATAGACGTACGCAGCGCTACGTACGATATTGGGGTTATACCGAGGGTACAAGGGGGTTACATCAGCGGTATAACCCCTTGTAACCTCCCTGTAACCTTTTGTAACCTACCTGTAACCTAAAATAAGTTTCGCGCTTCCGTTATCATATATTAAGAATTTATTAGTAGGTTACAGGTAAGTTACAGAATGATACATGGAGGTTATAAGGGGTTATACCGCAGATATAACCCCCTTGTACCCAGCGCTGCGTACGTCTATCGCACACAAATTTTTTCCCCCATTTACACACATAAACCACTCAAATCTTCAATATCAAAAGAAAAATAGCATTATTACTATCTTTTAAAAAGTAAAATACACCATTTCAAGCATAGGGATAATGCACCAAAGTGCTATATATGTAAATATGAAACTTTATTATGTGTGAGATATGTAAATACAAAAGGGTTATGTGCTAGGTATGTAAATTTTCCAAAAACAAACTGCAGCAGAATAAGAATAAACTTTATGTACCTGATCCACCATCCCGCTTTCACTATGGCGTAAGCTAGTACTATGATCACGTTGTGTATACCTTGAAGCTGCTCCCTGAGCTTCATCTTGAGCGATTGGAGAAGTTTTCCCAATAATGACATCTTCGCCAGAGACTCTCGTCCCCTGAAAGATGTGAAAAGAAAAAAAAAACACCTAAAAATATTGCAGCTAAATTAAGATTTTGACAATAAACCAGAATTACTCACGGGAGGTGCGAGACCATCATCATCTAATTTATCATAGGACCCATGTCTCATACCCTTCAAAAAATCAAGGAATCAAATCCATATGGATTATAATACAGAATATTTGTTATTCCCAGACATGTTGCAATACACACCATAGTATTTTCTCTGTTTGGACGCCCGAACTCTTCTTTCACAAGGGTGCCCATCTTCTTTTCCTCATCTCTGAAAATCAGGTTGTGTTAATAAATCAAATTTCGAGTAAGAGGCCCATGAATGGAAAGACTTGGGAAAAACCATACCTGTAAGAACGAAAGAATAACGATCTAAAGAACCCACGATCTNGTCTCTGAAAATCAAGTTGTGTTAATAAATCAAATTTCGAGTAAGAGGCCAATGAATGGAAAGACTTGGGAAAAACCATACCTGTAAGAACGAAAGAATAACGATCTAAAGAACCCACGATCTATCGAAGATTGATTCATTATAACAGAGTCCTCTTGGTTATACCCTGAGTAGCAAGTGATTGCAACAATGGCATTCTGCAGGCAATTACAAATATCAAGATTTTCAGAAACAAACTCATGCAGAAGTAAGTGCCAATATAGTCCTGACTATTTATATTTAACCATTTTAGTCCTACAGTTAATAAAAGTGATAAATTAATCTCCGGACTATTTAATGAGGGCTAAAATAATCTTCATTGTGGACTATTTTACTAGCTTCACATTTTTTATGAACATTGGGACAATATAAATGTGTTAATTTAGCCGCCATACTCTTTAATATAAGTTGTAANAGCAGAAGTAAGTGCCAATATAGTCCTGACTATTTATATTTAACCATTTTAGTCCTACAATTAATAAAAGTGATAAATTAATCTCCGGACTATTTTACTAGCTTGACATTTTTTATGAACATTGGGACAATATAAATGTGTTAATTTAGCCGCCATACTCTTTAATATAACTTGTAATAGTCGTCAGCGAGAACTAGTTTAGTTTCATTAAAATAATTTGGGGACTACTTTAGCATTTTTATAAACTTGGAGACTACCATTTAAATAGTCAATGGACTATTGACACTCTTTCAAAAGATAATATCATACAATTCCAGCAGGCANATAGGTTCTAGTCTTAGTAAAAGTATAGGATTGCATGGAATATAGAGTAAAGTACCAAAATAGTCCCCTGACTGTATACACGGTGGGTTATTTTAGTCCCCAGAGTATATAAATATAAATGAAAGTAAATGTTAGCAGTTGGGAATACAGTAATTTTACATATTAAGCAAAGATAAATAGAAAAAAAGGCTTGAAATTAAATTAAATTTAAAAAAAAGGAAACAGGAGAGGTGGGAACCATAATCAATAGGCTTTTATACAAACAATTAAATGTCACCCTTATGGACCTTAATTTTCCATCCATTTCTGCCCAGTGATGCCTCGAGTTAAGCTTATTCTTTGTAAATCTTTCTAAACAAATTATATATCCATGCTACCTTAAAACTGCTCCTTTGCCTCTGTAATCCTTGCAGCGATTTCACATAACAGCCTAATGGGTGCATTTTTCACCTTTAATGTACAGGTAAAAATCACTTCAGATCTATTTGTTTGCTTGAAGTTAAAAACTAATTTCGAAGAAACAATAAAGCACGCTACGCCCATCAATCTTGACTGTCAACCTCACAAACCCCCTTTAATGATTCACGCATACACACAATCAGAATAAAACCTATCTACATGCAAATAAATGAGCCCTAGGTCAATGTTCAACCATCTTCAATAAAGCTCACTCTAACTATTCATCTAATACAACCATTCCTAAATTTATCTTTCTATATTTGCCACAAATCCATCTTAACATTATCATTTCTACCAAGCTCAACTTAATAATCAGTAACTTTTTTATCCCTTCACCTAATAGGATACAATGGAGATAAAGAATTCATGTAGCCGAACCCACTTAGTGGGATAAAGGACTGTTGTTGTTGTATTATCGCCCAATAACAAGTTCAAGCAACATAGTTGAACTAATTATAATTGTTTATCAGATTTATATTTTATGTCTCCATGACACCCTTTTATGGCATAATACCCACAAGGAACTTAGCCATTTAGTTGAACTAACTATAAATGATAGAAAATACTTAAGCCAATAACAGTAGAGCATTACCATATCAGCCACTAATATTGGTTAAAAATAATTCATACCACACAAAAAAAACTAAATATCATATGCATGATTTTTGCTCTATTAATTATGTCTACTCTCTCACCTAACATTTTCTTTGTTGATCTAACTTATTTCAAGAGATGTTACATTAAATAGAATTGTCATTGCGAAAAGCATACACGAAGAAGCATCTTCGTAAGAAATACAAAAATATATGGACTTAATGATAATTCTTTATTAAATTTACTTTTCATTAATCTCTCTCCCATAACGTCAAACTTCATAGAACGACTCATAAATAAAAATCCAATGTCATTATTAATATCTTGAACATAACCTCCCTCTCCCATAACTTCAAGCTTCGTAGAATGGCTCATAAATAAAAGTCTAATGTTATTATTAATATCTTGAACATAACCTTTGCTCACAAATACTGCTACTAAAATGCTCATAATCTTCAAATTTTCATTTACCATGCTAATTATGCATGCATCAATACATCTCATTTTTTTTGGATTAAATTACAAACTACTT
>JXCR01094846.1:6325-27311 GCA_002079205.1 Phalaenopsis hybrid cultivar
TATATATATATATATATATATATATATATATATATATATATAATTTTAGTTTGGAGTTATATGGAGGAGTATGATTCACGGTCTGTGTCGTGGTTGCTGACAGGTGTCATAAAGAAGGACGGCTGTCACCGCCGAGCTGTCCATATTGTGATTTGGGCAAAGGCATGTGCAAAGAGGCCAAAGAAAAAAACAAATAAAGGTCGATAAGATGGCAGGTCCTTAGAATTTGAAAGGTGTTTTACAGAAGGAATAATTCTGAAGTTTTTTTTATTAAGAAACCTTTTAAGAAATAGAAGATTTAAGAGTAATGTGGGATAATTTTATCTTTTATTTTATTTATATTTTAATTTGAAGAAAATGAATTCGATTAAGATATGATTAATTTTATAGTACTTAAAATATCTAAATTTTATTTTGAGTTTCATTAAAAAAATATATAAATTCATATTTTAAAGCAAAAATAAAAATAAGTAAAAAACACATCAAATAAATATATTTATAAAAATAAAATTGATCTCAAACAAGCTCTTAATTAATGATATTTTCTTAGAGTATTGATTGATAACGATGAAATTTTGTATATTTCGTCAAAAGGCCTCAATGGGTACCTAAAATTTCTATCCTAATAACTAAATGAGTTAATGATATATTGATAGGGCTCTAAGTGAACCAATGCACTTGATGAACAATTCAAACTTGGCTCTGTAATATCTGATAATGTTTGTTCAAATTAGTGGTTGAATAAGTTTGAAGGCCTTTTAATAAATTGGAGCTTAAATGAATCAAGTTTGAACATAGTCATGCTTATGAACAAACTCTTTTGTTGTTCAACAAGTAAAATGCTCAATACTTATAACAAATTGTATTTAAATAAATTTTGATTAATTCATTGTGCATAAAAAATGTGTCTGCACTGATCTTAAAGAGATCTAATGTTCAAAAAGAGAAGAGTAAGATGGAGGGAGAGACACTGATAAAAGATCATGAGGTCTGCTTGACCGAATGACAAAGTCATGCACTTCAAACCAAATAGACCAAAACCTACTGAGCCACGAGGCAGACAAGAAAATGACCATGTGATCCAAGCATGAGCTATCCGAACGTAAACAAGGCAGGAGAACATCCAAGCCATCTACAACAGAAAAGCTAACTCTATGCAATATCCTATCACCCACTAAAGCTAATCCAAAGAAAGACCTAGATTTTTAAAGTATCTCTGATGATCCCGTGGGGACCATAGAAAGTTTTCTCACTAGGGATCAAAGATAGTCAACTAAGCTGGATCAATCGACCAAGTAGACCTCGTCGACCCAAATTCAACTAAACTTAGTTGATCGAAACGGAGGCAATCATACTATAAGCCAACACTTACAAAATATCAGAAATACCCTATGATGAACCCCTTCAAAACAGGGGTAAGAATATAATGTCTTTATTATTTTATCTACTCTATAAATAAAAATAATAATTCGTGAAGAAACATGATTGAATTTCATTCATTATTGTTCATCTCCCTCCTTGACTCTCTCTCGCTTTCTATTCTTGTTTACACTATATTTATTGTGTTTCATTCACAGACAATCTACGATTCAACATTTATGATTAAATTGCGTGGAACCAAATCAAACGGTCCCGAATGGGACATGTGTTGAATTGTCAATTCCGACAAGAACCAAAAAGCTATTTTGTTGACACCTGAGTAGACAATGGAGAAAAAACATTCATGTAGCTGACCTCACTTAGTAGAATAAAGACTTCTTCTTCTCGTAAATTCAAGAAAATTTGTTTGATGATTGTAGCAAATTTATAGTCAAATGAAATGTATAAATGAGACAAATTTAATGACACCAAAAAAAAGTCTACTCCGAGTTCAAATTATAAACTCAAATTAGACACTTAGAACAATAGTAGAAGCATCAAAGTATCAACATAAGAGCTAAACAATATTTAAATTTGACATACTTATATTTAAATAGAGCAGTTTATCGAGAGGAATCCAATGAGCTTAAAATCATTCAATCCTTAAGTTATTATGGTACTTGAATACTGAAAAAATGATCAATAACTAAAAGAATCAACACAGACCACCTAATAAAGAATTTTTGGATTCATATGATAAATAGGACCTCATTTTTAATATAAAAGAGAAATAAACTAATTTTTAAATTCACATAGTTGAAGAAAGCTTAAAGCCAAGGATCACCAACAATAATCACTGATNGAGAACGACGCATTTATTTTTTTACTCATAATTAAAAAAACTATTAAAGCATACATAATTAACGCATAAACTTCTATATTTACATACATGACATTCAAAATTTTAATATTATATCTAATATATATTTTTTAAGTGAAATAAATCTCTTATTTATGAATTAAGGATATTAAAATATTATAACTATTAATGTGTGTCTGAAAATCTATAGCGGTAGTGAAATAAATTAAAGTCTCAACATAATACGAGATCCAACAAAAATAAAATTAAAAGAAAATAGTGGAAAGAGACGCTATGATTTCTCGTCGAAAATCCTAGAAAAGGAAAAGTCAATGGGGTTTAGCATAGTCTAAGTGATTTGCTATGTAATCATAAATATATAGACTCACTCTTCTCATGAATTAGATAAAATAGAATTAGAAAGTTGATGTACAATAATATTTTAGAATTGATAGTCGTAAAGGGTTATAAAAGTTATAGTCGATTGCTATGGAGTTTGTAGTTCGTTGTCAATACGGTGGTTGTAGCATCAGCTTATTGTTAACGTCATAATTGAAAGTTGTGGCAGTAGTTGGTCATGTATGTCTTGGGTGGTAGATTCAGGTGCTTCAGTTGGAAATATTGGTCGTAGGAGGAAGTTGCATGAGCTATGGACCACGTAGACTGTAGATTGTTGCAAATGTCATAGTGGTGAGCTACAATAACTTTCATAGGTCTCTGAGGCCTAAGTTGGGAGTTGCATAAGATGTGAACAACATAGGTCGTAGTGATGAGAAGTGATTAGGAGTGTGGATGAGTCGAGTAGAGCTCGAGCAATGACAAGCTCAAGCTCATCTTGTCTATCAAATTGTGTGCTTGATCTCAAATTGAGCTCGAATGACAAGCTCAAGCTTTGATCGTAGTGGTACCAGTAAACTTACAAGCTCGACCTAAAAATTCAATTTTTGCAGGAGCTCACCGGAGAATGTATTGGTGGGTGAAGGAGGACAATGATGCAGCGATAATTCACCAAAAAATGCATCAAAATGATTAGCGGTAGGATAATCAAGTAGATTAAAGAGCCAATGATCTGAGTCGTGATAAGCTCAACCTCGAGTTTGAGCTCGATCTCGAGCTTGTGGCTTGATATGTGCGGCTCGTGAGCTCGTTAACCAACTGTGCTCGAGTCGATTTGGCTCATTTACACCCCTAACTACAATAACGTCAATGGGTTGAAGAAACTAGAGTTTGGAGCTATATGAGTTATTAACCATGCATGGTGTAGTTGGAAACATAAGCCACAGTTGTGATATGCAATAACATCTATAGGTCATAGAGGTTATAGTTTATAGCTGTATGAATTGTGAGCCACGTAAACATTAGTTGGTCACATAGGTCTTTATGGTGAGATGTAATAACATCTACAAATCACATAGGCCGAAATTAGGAGTTGCATGAGCTGTGAGTCATGTATGTCGTTGTTGGTCACATAAGTCTTTGTGGTGAGATGCAATAATGTGATCTGCATGAGTTGTGAGTCGTGTTGGTCGTAGTTGGTTGCATAAGCCATAGTGGGGGCTATAGTAGTGTTAGTTGGTTGCCGAGGCCAAAGTAAGGGGCTTCAATTGCAGTGAACCAGATAATTTGTAGGCCATAATGGGAGTTGTAAGGATAAAACTTCTGAAGTTCAAAGAAGGGTTGTATGCCATAATGAGAGTTGTAAGGAGAAAACTTCAGGATTTCGGAGAAAATCGCCATATTATGAGTAAGACGGTTGTAAGCAATTATTATAGGGATTTACACTATCTTCAGGGTGCGTCGTTACAATCTTTGGGGTGAATCGTCGCACCATTTTTAGGGTGCATCATTACACCGTAGTCAAGTTGCAAAATTAGAGCGTCTTCAGAATGCATTGTTATACCGTCTTTAGGGTGCATCATTTCACCGTCTTTAGGATGCAGTGTTACACTGTTTTTAGGCTGTGTTGTTGCATCATTGGTTTCATCCATATCAGTAAGGAGGGGGTGCCCGATAAGCGATGGTCAAATGTGGTCGGCGATTGCGGGAGCAGGAAATGTTTGTCGAGTCTTTGATTCATAACAATACTGGAATTTGATTCATTTTTCTCCTAGTCTAGCTCGAGCTCTAGGTTTCTCTCATCAGTCCTTTCATGCAGGGTTCAACCTCTACTTATATAGTCTAGAAGTGGTTTTTCTTCAAATAAGGAAGAAACATGTATCACTCCATCAGACGACCTTGAGAGGTTTCATTGATTGGATGCCATTTTGAGGACATTTAAGTGCCTAACAACGTCAACATTGAGTGATCTTGAGCTCGTTTGAGTCATCTTGGTTATAAGCTTATCAGATTTGGAAGCCACCCGAATGCTCTAAAGTGGTTTAATGCCTTTATCCAAGCTTGATTTAACAATAATTTGATCAATTTAGTGTCATTGTGTTTGGCTCTTTAAATCGTTCAATTTCACTCTAACATTCTGAATGACTTTTTAATTTAAGTTTAAATATTTTTATTAAAAATTTATATTTAAATTTCCGTTATATCGCAGAGCTTTGTATTGATACCTAGCAAATATAAATATAAGATTTTATTTGCTATATATATATATATATATATATATATATATATATATATATAATTTTAGTTTGGAGTTATATGGAGGAGTATGATTCACGGTCTGTGTCGTGGTTGCTGACAGGTGTCATAAAGAAGGACGGCTGTCACCGCCGAGCTGTCCATATTGTGATTTGGGCAAAGGCATGAGCAAAGAGGCCAAAGAAAAAAACAAATAAAGGTCGATAAGATGGCAGGTCCTTAGAATTTGAAAGGTGTTTTACAGAAGGAATAATTCTGAAGTTTTTTTTATTAAGAAACCTTTTAAGAAATAGAAGATTTAAGAGTAATGTGGGATAATTTTATCTTTTATTTTATTTATATTTTAATTTGAAGAAAATGAATTCGATTAATATATGATTAATTTTATAGTACTTAAAATATCTAAATTTTATTTTGAGTTTCATTAAAAAAAAATATAAATTCATATTTTAAAGCAAAAATAAAAATAAATAAAAAGCACATCAAATAAATATATTTATAAAAAAAAATTGATCTCAAAGAAGCTCTTAAATAATGATATTTTCTTAGAGTATTGATTGATAACAATGAAATTTGTATATTTCGGCAAAAGGCCTGAATGGGTACCTAAAATTTCTATCCTAATAACTAAATGAGTTAATGATATGTTGGTAGGGCTCTAAGTGAACCAATGCACTTGATGAACAATTCAAACTCAACTCTATAATATTTGATAATGATTGTTCAAATTAGTGGTTGAATAAGTTTGAAGGTCTTTAAATAAATTGGAGCTTAAATGAATCAAGTTTGAACATAGTCATGTTTATGAACAAACTCTTTTGTTGTTCAACAAGTAAAATGCTCAATACTTATAACAAATTGTATTTAAATAAATTTTGATTAATTCATTGTGCATAAAAAATGTGTCTGCACTGATCTTAAAGAGATCTAATGTTCAAAAAGAGAAGAGTAAGATGGAGGGAGAGACACTGATAAAAGATCATGAGGCATGCTTGACCGAATGACAAAGTCATGCACTTCAAACCAAATAGACCAAAACCGACTGAGCCACGAGGCAGACAAGAAAATGACCATGTGATCCAAGCATAAGCTATCCGAACGTAAAAAAGGCAGGAGAACATCTAAGCCATCTACAACAGAAAAGCTAACTCTATGCAATATCCTATCACCCACTAAAGCTAATCCAAAGAAAGACCTAGTTTTGTAAAGTATCTCTGATGATCCCATGGGGACCCCAGAAAGTTTCCTCACTAGGGATCAAAGATAGTCAACTAAGCTGGATCAACCGACTAAGTAGACCCCGTCGACCCAAATTCAACTAAACTTAGCTGATCGAAACGGAGGCAGTTAGACTATAAGCCAGCACTTACAAAATATCAGAAATACCCTATGATGAACCCCTTCAAAACAGGGGTAAAAATATAATGTCTTTATTATTTTATCTACTCTATAAATAAATAAAATAATTCATGAAGAAACATGATTGAATTCCATTCATTACTGTTCATCTCCCTCTTTGGCTCTCTTTCGCTTTTTATTCTTGTTTACACTATATTTATTGTGTTCCATTCACAGACAATCTAAGATTCAACATTTATGATTAAAGTACGTTGAACCAAATCAAACGGTCCTGGATGGGACGTGTGTTGAATTGTCAATCCCAACAAGCACCAAAAGCTATTTTGTTGACACTCTGAGCCGATAATGGAGAAAAAACATTCATGTAGTTGATCTCACTTAGTGGGAAAAAAACTTCTTCTTCTCGTAAATTCAAGAAAATTTGTTTGATGATTGTAGCAAATTTATAGTCAAATGAAATGTATAAATGAGACAAATTTAATGACACCAAAAAAAAATCTAATCCGAGTTCAAATTATAAACTCAAATTAGACACTCAGAACAATAGTAGAAACATCAAAGTATCAACATAAGAGCTAAACAATATTTAAATTTGACATACTTATATTTAAATAGAGCAGTTTATCAAGAGGAATCCAATGAGCTTAAAATCATTCAATCCTGAAGTTATTATGGTACTTGAATATTGAAAATGATCAATAACTAAAATAATCAACACAGACCACCTAATAAAGAATTTTTGGATTCATATGATAAATAGAACCTCATTTTTAATATAAAAGAGAAAACTAATTTTTAAATTCACATAGTTGAAGAAAGCTTAAAGCCAAGGATCACCAACAATAATCACTGATGACAATTAATATGTATTGTAGCCCAAGTAAACAAGTGCCAAACTCCATGACACTTTCCCTATTTAGAGCTTTTCATGTAAAAACTATGATATTTTATGTGCTCTTTGTTATTTCTGCATGTCAAAANTATTAATATGTATTGTAGCCCAAGTAAACAAGATTCTCACTAGTGCCAAACTCCATGACACATTCCCTATTTAGAGCTTTTCATGTAAAAACTATGATATTTTATGTGCTCTTTGTTATTTCTGCATGTCAAAATCTTTTATGCGCTCCTTGTAGAATCTCATGAGATCTTTACTTCATATACTCATATTTTATTAAAATTAAATAATTAATTTAGAGTTTATTTGAGATCAATTTTTTTGTAATTTTAGTTTTATTTTTTTAAAAAAAATTGATTTATTGTAAAATTTGCATTTTTTGTTTTAAAAAATTAATAAATCAACTTATTTTTAAAATGATTATTTTTAAAAATAAGTATCATTATCACATATGTTTTATTTTAAGTCAAAAAATAAGTTAAAATAATAATATATAGAAAAAGTAAAAATAAAAAAAGAAAAAAAAATCCCAAACATGAATTATTAAAAAATATTTTTAAGAGGTTAACATCAGAGGTACATATTGATGAAGTCTGTTGGTTAACTACATTGAAAATGCATTTCCAAAAGTGAGGAGAAGAAGTCATATCCAAATCAACTAGATAATTGTATTTTTTTTTTCTTAGCGTCTATTTGGGACAGTTGTAGCTTATTAAATAATCTGCTGATAAGTTGATTAAAAATAATTTGTTGATAAGCTAGGTGATGTGGCTATTACAAATTTTTATTTTGTTTTTTGAAAAGTCAAACCGTAGCCAGAAGAAAATTGCCACCACTCCTAGATAGGTGCGGGGTGAAAAAACTATTTTCAGCATTTTGAAAATGCATAAGCTACCAAAACACAGTTTACCCAAACTTGTCAGGTGTGTTTTTAAAACGCCACCGCACCAAAAAAACTGCCTGAAACGGGCCCTTAATTTGTTAAGATGCATAATTTTGGCGTTTNTAAATTTTTATTTTATTTTTTGAAAAGTGAAACCGTAGCCAGAAGAAAATTGCCACCACTCCTAGATAGGTGTGGGGTGAAAAAACTATTTTTAGCATTTTGAAAATGCATAAGCTATCAAAACACAGTTTACCCAAACTTGTCAGGTGTGTTTTCAAAACGCCACCGCACCAAAAAAACTGCCTGAAACGGGCCCTTAATTTGTTAAGATGCATAATTTTGGCGTTTTATACTCCCTAATTTAAAAATACTATTTACAAATTCTAGAAAATTTTCTTATAAATATAACCTTAGAGATTTTTTCGGACAATTATTTTATATTTTTTGATTTTTTAATCATAAAAATGAAATATATTTGATACCTCTAATAAGAGTTATATATCTTATCGGCCAATTTATGCAATGATCTTGATTGTAGCTGGTGGCAAAGGTTGAGCANTAATTATTTTATATTTTTTATTTTTTTAATCATAAAAATGAAATATATTTGATACCTCAAATAAGAGTTATATATCTTATCGGCCAATTTATGCAATGATCTTGATTGTAGCTGGTGGCAAAGGTTGAGCAGGGGATGATGATGGCTGTGATTTTCATTTTAAATAATAAACAATTTGAAATAAATATAAAAATTTATTTTCCTATTTTAGAAGTAAAATAATTTATTTTTGTAGAACAAAATTGGTTAAAAAATATCAATATATATTGTTAAAAAATGAAATAAATACTCTCAAAAAAATCTTTTTATTTGTAGCCTCGTTCATGCAAGCAGCTTTTCCAAGCTGCCAAACGCATGTTAGACTTCTCATTTGGGAAAAATTATTGTATTAAAACACCTGATGCAAATTTGTATCAGATGTTCAATTAAAATTGGTTATATATTAGGATGACTTCAATATTTTAAAAAAACAATCAACCAATGTATTTCAGCAGGGTTCACATTTTGATGTGACCAATTTTAATTGGACACCGGATGCAAATTTACATCAGGTGTTCTGATGCAATAATTTCTCCAAAAATTCACAATTAAATTTGTAAGAAAAATGATAGTATAGATGAAAATCTACCAATAAATATGAATGCAAGCATATATAGAACAAGTTCACAAAAAATTATTAAAGAAACATATTACAATGCTCATATATTTTTCATTCTATAGAAAAAAAAAACAAATATGTGCTTAGAAATATCAACATGAAATGTCATTTACACATACGTTTCGTAAAGAGCAAGCTGTTCAAATACAATAATGAATACATATGAAAATTAAGAGCACAAAAAATTTCATAGAAGAAACAATAAACACAGAGGTATGCAACAGTGTACTATTGAGATAAAAAACGCATAAATGAGAAAACTTCAGCAAAAAGTTGCAGCAAATCGAGACGCCAAACAGAGGGAGGGGAGTGGAACCAGGTTTCAGTTCTAATGATACGAGTGACAAAGGAGGACAGTGGTGATGATAAATGCGATAATAGAGAGTGGAATTATCGGAAATCCGAAGGGGCAGCAACGTAAAAAGCACCTCGCAACGTAGCTCCAGTCGTACAACGGGCATTCCCCCCTTCCGTTTTCGACATATTGTGGCCCTTGACGAGCAAAACTAGTGAAATAAAAGGATTTTTTAACGCGACTTCTCGGGTTACGTAATGTAAAAGCCGCAAAAATGGGTCATAAACAGCAAAAATTTTTCTGTCCGGACACCTGACGTACACCTGACGTATCTGTAGGTGCGATGCAGTGTATTCCTGAGTTATTTTCAGGTTATTTCTGGGTTATTTTTATTAATCCCAAAATAACCCAGAAATAACCCGCGGTCTTTATTTTTGGGTTATTTCTGGGTTATTTCGTGATTATTGAAAATAACTCAAGAATAACCTGCGCCGCACGTAGAGTTACGTCAGGTGTCCAGATAAAAAATGCGCGCCATAAACGGGCCCTTAATTAGGGCTTGAAACAATGATTTGAGATTACATGACTATTCAATCATTTTTATTTTCAAATCAGCCCGACTCATTAAATAAAATTATCTCCATTGATTTGATTCACATATAATAATTTATATANTATATAGCAAATAAAATCTTATATTTATATTTGCTAGGTATCAATTCAAATCTCTGCGATATAACAGAAATTTCAATATAAATTTTTAATAGAAATATTTAAACTTAAATTAGAAAGTCAATTAGAATCTTAGAGTTAAATTGACCGATTTAAAGAGTCCAACACAATGACACTAAAATAGATCAAATTATAGTCAAATCAAGCTTGTATAAATACATTAAACCACTTTAGAGCCTTCGAGTGGCTTCCAAATCTGATAAGCTTATAACCAAGATGACTCCAACGAGTCCAAGATCACTCAATGTTGACGTTGTTAGACACTTAAATGACATCCAATCAGTGAAATCTCTCAAGGTCGTCTGATGGAGGGATACATGTTCCTTCCTATTTGCAGGAAATCCACTTCTAGACTATATAAGTAGAGGATGAACCTTTCATGAAAGGACTGATGAGAGAAACCTAGAGCTCGAGCTAAACTAGGAGAAGAATGAATCAAATTCTAGTATTGTTCTGAATCAAAGACTCGACAAACATTTCTTGCTCCCGCAATTGCCGATCACATTCGACCATCACTTATCGGGCACCCCCCTCCTTACTGATATGGATGAATCCAATGATGCAACAACACAACCTAAAAACAGTGTAACTCTGCATTCTAAAGACGATGAAATGATGCACCCTAAAGACGGTATAACAATGTATTATGAAGACGCACTGATGATGCAACTTGATTATGGTCTAATGATGCACCCAAAAAATGGTGCGACGATTCACCCCAAAGATTGTAACGACGCACCCCGAAGATAGTATAAATCCCTGTAATAATTGCTTACAACCGTATTACTCATAATATGGTCTTTCTCCAAAATTCTAAAGTTTTCTCCTTACAACTCTCATTATGGCCTACGACCCTTTTTTGAACTTCAGAAGTTTTATCCTTACAACTCCCACTATAGCCTACAACTAATCTGGTTCACTGCAACTGAAGCCCCTTACTTTGGCCTTGGCAACCAACTAACACTACCATAGCCCCCACTACGACTTATGGAACCAACTACGACCAACACGACTCACAGCTCATGCAGATCGCATTATGGCATCTCACCACTAAGATTTTGTGACCAACTACGACATACATGACTCACAGCTCATGCAGCTTCTAATTCCGACCTATGTGATCTGTAGATGTTATTACATCTCACCACAACGACCTATGTGACAAACTAATGTTTACGTGGCTCACAATTCATACAGCTCTAAACTATGACCTCTATGACCTATAGATGTTATTGCATATCACAACTGTGGCTTATGTTTCCAACTACACCATGCATGGTTNTAATTTGAAAGCTTTATTGAGCCAGGATATTGACATAAAAGACTTGGGTCCTACGAAGAAGATTTTTGAAATGGAGATTCATCGAGTTAGAGACTCAAAACGATTATGTTTATCTCAACGAGGCTATGTTGAGAAAAAGTTAAACAGGTTTGAGATGAGCAAAACAAAGTCTGTGAGCACTCTATTGGCAAATCATTTTAAGCTTTTTTCAGACCAGTGTACTAAGACAGATACAGAAATCGAATACATAACAAATGTTCCATATTCCAATACAGATGGCTGCTTGATGTATACAATGGTATGTACTCGCCCTGATTTGACTCATGTTTTTAGTCAAGTCCAGGAAGGCAATATTGGGAAACAGTCAAGTGGATTTTCAGGCATCTAAAGGGTACTATAGAACATGAAATTATTTTTTGTAGTCAACGGAATGATCCTTCAGTTGTGGGGTACGTTGATTCTGACTATGCAGGTGATTTGGATAACATAAGGCCTACAACTGGGTATGTGTTTACTCATGGTGGAGGGCCTATATGTTGAAAATCAACAATTAAGTATATTGTGGCATTATGTACAACTAGAGCTGAGTACATGACAGTAACTGAAGCTGCAAAAGAAGTCTTATGACTTGCTGGGCTAGTAAAGAAACTGGGGGTTGAGCAAGGTGGAGTTCAGTTGCATTGTGACAGTTAGAGTATCATTTATTTGGCTAAGAATCATGTGTATCATGCGAGATCCAAGCATATTGATGTCAAATATCACAAGATCAGAGAGCTTCTTGTGAGATACTGTTGCAGAATGTTCATACTGATGAAAATACAGCTGATACGCCAAGTCAGTAACTATCAACAAGTTCTTGCATTGCTTGGACTTGTTGAATGTTTGCAGTTGCTAAAAAAACATGATGACCCAACCCACTTAAGTGTGTAAGAAACTACATGAGAGAATTGTTTTTCAAGGATAATAATTTAGTATACATATACATCATATTTATTAATTATTCCATGTGTCACTAGGGACAAGATGAGAAAGAAGGTTTATTTATTATCATTATTATTATTATTATTATTTTTTGTCCGCAAAGATGGCCTCGAAGGACTACATGCGCTACTTATTATGCGGAGAAAGGGTTCATCAAAATCATGTGCTCTAATAATTTACTCAGATATGAGCTCTTCATATTAATCATTGCTCACTTTCCAATGAAAGCAATGTTAAATTAATGAGGATCATGCATCGAGGGTACACCGCGACATATAACAAAATCTAAATGTGGTTCGGCTATATTAATATAGAGCTAAGATTCATGAAAGCCGCAAATCTAGACCATTAGAAACATTTGTTTACATACCACGTAAATTCTTATCTATTTACATATCTAATGTTTAAATTTTCATATCAACATTCATAACATTCAAATTCTTAACATTATATAAAAAAATATCACCACTACTTACATTGTCATAATGAAATAAAGGTTTTCATGTATAACTTTATCACACCAAAATGTTATAAATATATAAACATAAAAATTTAAGCATTATGTAAATATGTAAGAGTTGTGTGGCATATTTTTTATATATATAAAAAAAAGACTTCAATATGTAAGTTATTCTTATGACCTTAGAAAAATTATGAATTTATGATGGTTATAGGTNTATATTATATATATATATATATAAAAAAAAAGACTTCAATATGTAAGTTATTCTTATGACCTTAGAAAAATTATGAATTTATGATGGTTATAGGTGTATATTCTAACATTAATTAGTATAGTTACTTATAATTAACTAATATTTTTACTTGTTCTATGAACTTAAAATTAAAGAAAGTTTTTTTCCTTATTGGTTTGCATACATGGCGCACAGTAGCGTTGTCAAAACGGTTTGTTTGCAAACAAATCACACTCAACTCTTTAAGAAACTCGTGTTCACTGAGTTAACAAGCCAAATACGAACATTTTTTTTTGTTCGATATATAAATGAGCTGAACAAAAACAAATATTTATTCGTTCATATTTGACTAATTTTTGCTTGAAAAACTACTCATCAATTATATATATATATATATATANGTTTGTTTGCGAACAGATAACACTCAGCTCTTTAAGAAACTCGTGTTTACTAAGTTAACAAGTCAAACACAAATTTTTTTTTTTTTTTGCTCGATATATAAACGAGCCGGAAAAAAGTAAATATTTATTTGTTCATATTCGACTCATTTTTGCTTGAAATACTACTCATCAATTATATGACGATGAAGAAAATATTGGCCGGCTATGAAGAGTATTTTGAAGTATATGAATGGTACAATTGATGTTGGCTTGATGTTTTAGAGACATACATCTATTATAGATTTGTGTGCATGCTACATTGACTTAGATAATGCAGTTGATATGGATAGAAAGAGATCTACCACTTCTTATTTATTCACATTAACAGAAGGTCGTTCTTCAGTCTACTATTGTTTTGTCTACTACAGGGGCTGAGTACATGGCATTCACGGAAGCGATATTGATGCAAGGCCTATTGGATGACTTGAGAGTTGATCAGGAGTCTCTAATGGTGTTTAGTAACAATCAAATACANTTATTTTAGAAGTAATATAATTTATTTTTGTAGAACAAATTTGGTTAAAAAATATCAATATATATTGTTAAAAAATGAAATAAATACTCTCAAAAAAATCTTTTTATTTATAGCCTCGTTCATGCAAGCAGCTTTTCCAAGCTGCCAAACGCATGCTAGACTTCTCATTTGGGAAAAATTATTGTATTAAAACACTTGATGCAAATTTGTATCAGATGTTCAATTAAAATTGGTTATATATTAGGATGACTTCAATATTTTAAAAAAACAACCAACCAATGTATTTCAGTAGGGTTCACATTTTGATGTGACCAATTTTAATTGGACACCGAATGCAAATTTACATCAGGTGTTCTGATGTAATAATTTCTCCGAAAATCCACAATTAAATTTGTAAGAAAAATGATAGTATAGATGAAAATCTACCAATAAATATGAATGCAAGCATATATAGAACAAGTTCACAAAAAAATATTAAAGAAACATATTACAATGCTGATAAATTTTTCATTCTATAGAAAAAAAAAAACAAATATGTGCTTAGAAATATCAACACGAAATGTCATTTACACATACGTTTCGTAAAGAGCAAGCTGTTCGACTATAATAATGAATACATATGAAAATTAAGAGCACAAAAAATTTCATAGAAGAAACAATAAACACAGAGGTATGCAACAGTGTGCTATTAAAATAAAAAGCGCATAAATGAGAAAACTTCAGCGAAAAGTTGCAGCAAATCGAGACGCCAAACAGAGGGAGGGGAGTGGAACCAGGTTTCAGTCCTAATGGTACGGGTGACAAAGGAGGACAATGGCGATGGTATATGTGATAATAGAGAGTGGAATTATCGGAAATCCGAAGGGGCAGCAACATAAAAAGCACCTCGCAACGTAGCTCCAGTCGTACAACGCTCTCTCCCCCCTTCCGTTTTCGACCTATTGCGGCCCTTGACGAGCAAAACGAGTGAAATAAAAGGATTTTTAAACTCGACTTCTCAGGTTACGTAATGTAAAAGTTTAAAAATGGGTCATAAAAGGCAAAAATTTTTCTGTCCAGACACCTGACGTATCTCTAGGTGCAACGCAGTGTATTCCGGAGTTATTTTCATGTTATTTCTGTGTTATTTTTAATAATCCCGAAATAACCCAGAAATAACCCACAGTCTTTATTTTTGGGTTATTTCGGGATTATTGAAAATAACTCAGAAATAACATGAAAATAACTCAAGAATAGCCTACGCCGCATGTAGAGTTACGTCAGGTGTCGGACAGAAAATGTGGGTCAGGCTTGAAACAATGATTTGAGATTACATGACTATTCAACCATTTTTATTTTCAAATCAGCCCGACTCATTAAATAAAATTATTTCCATTGATTTGATTCACATATAATAATTTATATAATATAATGTTTAATATAAATTACATTTTATAATAAAACAAACTTTTGACCAGCAATTCTATCAATTTATAAATTTATCATGGGAGAAGCAATCTTATTTGTATTTAGTACATGTGGCACAAGGGTAAGATGATAATGTAATAGAATGCCATCAAAATAGAAATCAACCTTAGATTAGATATGCTATTTGCCAATTTCTTTTTCAACTTAACAACTCAAGACGGAAGATAAGAGTAATGAAAAAAAAAGATGCCAAATTCTAATAATTAATTCGTATTATCTTACAATTTAGTTGGATTGAGGGATATATATATATATATATATCGTTAGGTNACCATTTGCCAATTTCTTTTTCAACTTAACAACTCAAGACGGAAGATAAGAGTAGTGAAAAAAAAAAGATGTCAAATTCTAATAATTTATTTGTATTATCTTACAATTTTAATAATTTATATATATATATATATATATATATATATATATATATTATTAGGTATGGCAGCGTGTGTGTGTGTGTGTGTNGCATTCGGTGTGATAAAGTATACAAATGTCAACATTGATCATATTTATTGCGACAAAGTACACAAGTGTTATTGTGCATGTTTCAACCAATGGTGGAGGTAATCTTCTTAAGAAAGGGTAAGGGAAGGAAAAGAAGTTAAAAGATGTTATAGGCATATATATGTACTAATGATCTTCATTGACGCCGGGGATCCCATTATAGATGAATAAAAGCACCTTCAACAATTGAGAAAGAGTAACGTTCAAAGAGAATGCCAACTTGATTATAAATATTCGATATGGGGCCATAAGAGAAGTTTGTTGATTTCAAACAGTTCCATATTTGGCCTTTCACCAAGAGAAGACTTAATTTTTTACGATGTCATGGTCTCTAGATAATAACATTAAAAGCCTGATTGAGATGTGAGGTTGAGTAAATACCCCAGCTGCCATTGCTCTTGGGACAACAATTTTTTTCCTATGAAATTAGGTGCAATTTTTTTCACCCATCTTAACATGATAGATAAAGTTGATGCAAATACTATTAATGATCTTGATGCACCCCTTTGTAATTTTAGTAACAATAAGGTAATATGATACTGAATTTTAGTAGTTTATAAAATCCCATCCATTACCAGACAATGAGCTTTCCAGCTATCTAAAGCAAATATGATTTGACCAGTAAGTGATGTAAATGAAAAACTAAAATCTTAAATGAGAGAATAATTAAATTGATAAAGGTGATCTCTATTTGAGTGTATGAAAATTCCAAGAGATTACAAAGAGCTTGTGTGTTGTGTTTTCCTCAGTGAAACTGATTGTGCATTTTGAAAAATTGATGTAAAAATATGTAGCTTAATGAAAAGACCTCATAATTTTCTTATGTTCAATAAAATTTGATCATTAGCTTTTCTGAATATAAGGATATCATTGGTATAAAGGAGGTGGACCTTGAAGGCCAAATTGTTATTCTAAAAAAAAACTGAGAAAGTTTATCCATGGCAATGCACGAGAGAGAGAGAGAGAGAGAGAGAGAGAGAGAGAGAGAGAGAGAGAGAGAGAGAGAGAGAGAGTGGAAGAGGAAGAAGAAGAAGAAGGAAACCTTTTTCTAAGCTCGGTCTTGAAAGGGAAGAAGCCTTCTAAAGCTCTATCAATATAAATTGAATAAAAACCTTAATGATACAAATTTTGATCCAAACAATGAGGCAATAAAAAATTTTTCTTATTAAGAACCTTTATACTTGATAATCTCTAGACAAAAGCCTATTTTTTATTTCCAACTTAGCTCACAACTGACGTGAAGTGGAGCTATTCAAATGAAGAGAATTTCATTTGCTAGTATAATCTTATTTGTACCACTCCACCTTACAAATCCAGTTTGAACAAGATGCACAATCACGGTCATTACAATCTTAATTCTATTTGCTAAGATTTTTGCAAGATATTTTTAAAAGATATTGTATAGAGAAATTAGCCTATAGTCATTAATGTTGTAAACATTTTTATTCTTGGGAATGAGAGCAATGACAATAGCTTCAACACGTCTTCGAAGCTTTTAGTGAGAAAGAAGTGTTTGACTACTTCACATACCTATTTACCCAAATGTCCCAATAGATAAAAAGAAATTCAAAAGAAATCTATTACAACTTGGATTGCATTTTTAATTGTTTTGAAAATAATCTCTTTAATCTCTTCAGAAGTAACATGAGCACTCATTGATGGAAGGAGTTATAAGGGAATGGTGTTAAAAATAAAAAGAGCAATGCTTTGTTTTTCAATAATGATAGGAGAAAGAAAAAACTTTAAAGTGATCAATGGTTGCTTGATCAATCTCTACATGAGTATAGTAGTCCCCTAATTGAGTGCAAAGTTCCATGATGTGGTTTGAATNGATTTGATCATTAGCTTTTCTGAATATAAGGATATCATTGGTATAAAGGAGATGAGACCTTGAAGGCCAAATTGTTATTCTAAAAAAAAACTGAGAAAGTTTATCCATGGCAATGCACCAGAGAGAGAGAGAGAGAGAGAGAGAGGAAGGAAACCTTTTTCTAAGCTCAGTCTTGAAAGGGAAGAAGCCTTCTAAAGCTCTATCAATATAAATTGAATAAAAACCTTAATGATACAAATTTTGATCCAAACAATGACGCAATAAAAAATTTCTCTTATTAAGAACCTTTATACTTGATAATCTCTAGACAAAAGCTTATTTTTTATTTCCAACTTAGCTCACAATTGACGTGAAGTGGAGCTATTCAAGTGAAGAGAATTTCATTTGCTAGTATAATCTTATTTGCACCACTCCACCTTACAAATACAGTTTGAACAAGATGCACAATCACGGTCATTACAATCTTAATTCTATTTGCTAAGATTTTTGCAAGATATTTTTAAAAGATATTGTATAGAGAAATTAGCCCATAGTCATTAATGTTGGAAACATTTTTATTCTTGGGAATGAGAGCAATGGCAATAGCTTTAACACATCTTCGAAGCTTTTAGTAAGAAAGAAGTGTTTGACTACTTCACATACCTATTTACCCAAATGTCCCAACAGATAAAAAGAAATTCAAAAGAAATCTATTACGACTTGGATTGCATTTTTAATTGTTTTGAAAATAATCTCTTTAATCTCTTCAGAAGTAACATGAGCACTCACTATGGAAGGAGGTACAAGGGAATGCTGTTAAAAATAAATAGAGTAATGCTTTGTTTTTCAATATTGATAGGAGAAAGAAAAAAAATTTAAAGTGATCAATGTTTGCTTGATCAATCTCTACATGAGTATAGTAGTCCCCTAATTGAGTGCAAAGTTCCATGATGTGGTTTGAATTCATCATATTTCTTATTATAGAATAGAAGAAATGGAGATCATCCTCACCACCATAAAACCATTTAACTTTGGCTCTTTGAGATAGCAAAAAATATTAATGACATTGAGTTAAATGAGCCTTTTGCATGTGTGTATGACTTAAGAGTCTATTTGGCGGCCAAAGGAATTATCATGAAGGATGTATTTTTCTTACTCTTGAATGAGCCTCTTAATACAATCATGAATAGTATCGATTGACTCCATCTTTGAAAACTCAAAGCAACTTTTAAAGTTTTTAGTGTATTGCAAAGAAAAACTACGGGATCTTCATGTTCTTGAGTGTTCTAGATATGAGAAGAAGCCTATTTAAATTCGAATTTTTTTTACAAAAAAAAAATAAAATAAATGAATATATAGTTTTTAGGTGTAAAGGCATTAATGAAAGTGATTAGAGGGCATTGATTTGAGCAACAAGGAGTAAGCATACAATAATAAATAAAAGGAAATGATTCCAACTATGTTGCATTAATGAAAACGCTATGAAGTTTCATATTGATAGGATTCTCAGCTCTACCATTAGACCAAAAGAAGTGCAAACTAGTGAAAGGAAAGGTCCATCAGGCCAGCTTCAAAGATAGAATTATAAAAGTATATAAGCTTATGATCAACGATTGGATTGCCATTCACTTGTCAAGTTGGAATATGCAATAATTAAGGTCTCCCATAACAATCCATCGGCTAAAAATAAAGCTTCATATGTCACAAATATTCTATCATAATTTCTTGCACGCAAAATTGGAATTAATTGCATAAACCATAGTAAAATAAACTAAGAAAAACCCCATTTGAAAAGTGCAATGAATGTATTGAGGAACCATCAAAGGTGGAGTAAATTGAGCTCCAGAGGTATTCCATTTAATCCAACTGCGGCCTGGGCTAGTAAAAAGAAAATTGTTACAAGTATTTTCAGATGGGAATAAGTGATACAAGACATTAAAGAATGTATCATTTAGTGTTGGATAAATGATAATATATTCAAGAAGCTATAAGAGGTCAAAATCAAGAGAGGATATATAAATCTTACAAAATTAAAAATTTTCAACTACCAACGGGGCCAACTTTGACATGGTACATCACTCCCTTTCATTTTCATCAAAGTTTTCCTTCCAACAAGTTCAAGACTTGCCCTTATATAAATATTTACTAATATAAAGTATATTTATTAAGTTTATTATATTCATATGTGAAACTGACAAAAGTTTTTCAAATCTTTATTATCATTACCATAGTTCTACTTAATCATAATTCCATAGCATGTTACAAAAAAAATTTATGATAAAAAACAATTTTTTAATAACTAACTCCATTTTTCGGTTGCAAAAAATCATCTAATTTTTCTTATAGAAAAGAGATATATTATTACATAAAAAACTTTTTAAGACTCTTTTAAATTACTATTTTTTGGATTTCTTTAGAAATTTGTAAATAAGTCAAAATTTAATTAATAATAACCCACCTACATATGAGTGGCAGTGGTACACATGAGCTAAAGGTAGTTCTCACCCCTTAAATGTAAATAAAATTTTAAAAAAAATCCCAATAATTATATAAGCTATGCATATAATGATGCATGAATGCTTTGCTTCTCTAAATTTCAANTAGAGGTATTCCATTTAATCCAACTGCGGCCTGGGCTAGTAAAAAGAAATTTTTTACAACTATTTTCAGATGGGAATAAGTGATACAAGACATTAAAGTATGTATCATTTAGTGTTGGATAAATGATAATATTTTCAAGAAGCTATAAGTGGTCAAAATCGAGAGAGGATATATAAATCTTACAAAATTAAAAATTTTCAACCACCAATGGGGCCAACTTTGACATGGTACATCCCTTTCATTTTCATCAAAGTTTTCCTTTCAATAAGGCTAGGGGTGTAAACGAGCCGAATACGAGCGAGCCATGCTCAGCTTGTGTTCGGCTCGTTTATATTTCGAGCTTAAAAGGTGTGTTCGTGTTCAGCTCGTTTGCTTAACAAGCCGAACACGAGCTCTTCACGAACAAAGAGTCCTTTTAACAACCCTAATCACGTAGCCATAAGACAAAAAGGGTTTGAACAAGATTGAAAAATTATTATTTATATTAAAACATCATTTGAATCTAATTTAAAAATTTTTATTCTATTTTCTTAATCAATA
>JXCR01094846.1:44797-66557 GCA_002079205.1 Phalaenopsis hybrid cultivar
TATATATATATATATATATATATTAAAACAGAAATGGCCAAAAACTATTATACGAGCCTCCAACCACATCTAATGTGTCTAACAATTCAAAAACTACTTTCTTGAGACCAACTGTGTCAAAGGGAATTCGAACCCGCGACTAGAAATGTCTTACACCGTGGATGACAACCAAAAGCCCGGGGTATGTGGCGCGCGCACACACACACAAATATAAATACTAAACTAGTCAAAGGGACCAGTTTACCAGCACTGAGAGCGGTCCTCGAATAGTTAGGCAAATGAGAGCGGTTCTCGAATATTTAAATAATGCTTTAATATGCACTATACAAATAATATAAAAAATATATATTATGAATAGGGTGAAGTACGAATTATGAATAGGGGCTTAATAGTACAAAATATATATTATGAATAGGGGTTTAATAATAAAAAATAGAATAAAAAATATTTTAAATTATATTTAAATAATGCTTTAATATAAATAATAAAATTTAAATTTTGCCCCAACTCTTAACATTCTATGGATGTGCGATTAGGGTTGTTAAAAACAACTTTTTGTTCTTGAATAGCTTGTGTTCGGTTCGCTAAGCAAACGAGTCCTACACAAACCCAGTTTTGTTCGAAATATAAACTAGCAGAACACGAGCACTGATATTTTTTAACAAGCTGAACACAAACTGAACCTGGGCTCGATCGTATTCGGCTCATTTACACCCCTATAGCATGTAATACTTGTGTATTCATGCATTTCACACCTAAACTTATATAGTTATATACATAGAACCCAAATAATAATTTCACATAAAAAAATAGTATTATCATCACTTCTTAAACGTGAAATATATATATTTTTATGTATAAATTTATAGCACCAAAGTGCTTTATATGTAAATATAAAGCTTAGGTGTGAGACATGTAGATACATGAGAGTTGTGTGCAATGTATGTAAACTTCCTTTACATGCATTTTAAAATTCCTTTTTGAAAATGAAAATGTATATTTAGCTAATTATTTAATTTAAGAAAAATCACGATTATTCATAATAAATTGAAGGAATTGAGCTATTGAAGTATAAATTTCAAAAAAATACATAGTTACTATTGATCAAAGAAGATTTTGGAAAGAAACTTAATTGAATTTTGATCAAAATGAAGATTAAAAATTAAAGCATTTCATATCTATTATAATGCCTTTTTTTTTTTCAAATTTATGCAAAGTTTTAAGTTTTTAGTGTTGTATTTATGGCATATGTTATAATTAGGGGTAATTTTATCTTTTGACTTTATTTAGTTGTGTGTCCTAGTCGTTTTCTATAAAAGGGACTTAAAGGCTTGAAAGAGAATTATGGTGAGATGTGTGAGCTGCAACCTATAGCATTTTTTTTTTCTTTCATCTGGTGCTAGTGAATTCTTCCTCCCCGTAAATATAAGTGAATCAACTCAACGTTGAACTTCGTAAATCTTTTATATTTGAAGAAAAAGAAAAAAAAATTTCAGAGATAAAAAAGAGGAATTTTTATTTTTGAAATTAATTAGGTGAACTTTTTTTTGTTGTTTTGTTTTTTTTTTCTTTTTTCCAGGTATCAAGCTAAAAGAATTTTTCTGAGAAACGATAGCACAATGTCAGGTTATTCAACGTCTACTATAAAGATGAAAAGTTGATTCATCATATTGTTACACATCATGTCTAAATTGATGTGATAAAATTCAATGACAAAATAAACCGAGATGTGATGATGTGAGGTGATGGATGCGATATGTTCTCTGAATTTGGGAAAGCTATGAATAATGAAGAATATCCTAAAGAGAAGTAGAGAGATAATGATTGGAGATGAACATGAGTGCATGTGGCTTGATCCAAAATTGTTTGACCTAGGAGATCAAATATGGGGTGATGATGGAGACTTCATAAGGGAAATTGTGGAGGATATTGGAGAACAAATATAACTTGAAGAGCATGGAGAACTGTCTCTATATTAACTGTTGAATCTACAGATTTCAGATGAGGGTTATTATTGATGAACACTTGAATGACTTTACAAAACTTTAGCAAATCTATTAAATTTGGATGAGGAGGTTGGAGATGAAGATAAGACGCTCCTCTTGAATTCACTCCCAGATGAGTAAAAAAAAATTTACTATTACACTCTTTCATGGGAAGGATATCTTAAATTATGACAAAGTGACTACAATTTTATTGTATCATGAGTTCTGCCCAAGGGACAAGGAGTCTGCAAAAATGAAATCAACTGAGACATCTACACTCCATCGTGATATATCTGAGAAGAAGAAGAAGAAGAATCTAGCAAACAAAGGTGACAACGAAGACACTTCTCAAAAGCGGGGCAAGTCTCATGGGCGCAGTCTTGAGATAATCTGTGTACTTTCTATTTAGAGAAGGAATATTTGAAGAAAGACTGTCTGAAGCTGAAGGAGAAGGGAAAAAAGTTTCAACTCGGGCGAAAGTTAATATTATTTTAGAAGATGTGAAGAGGTGGATTCAAATGTATCATTATCTATAGTTTCTCACAATTTGTTTACATATGATTCTTGTTGTATTCTGAATACATGTGCTACCTATCACATTTATTCACATCGAGGGTGGTTACAGACGTACAAGGAGCTGGATAGTAGTGTAGTGACTATAAACAATGATCAATTTTGTTGTACTATTGTTGTAAGGATTATATTTATTTGGATGCATGATGACACTGTAAAGAAATTGACTGATGTGTAATGTGTTCCAGATATCATGAATTATTTACTATCGTCAGTTGGAGTTTTAGAGTCCAAGGGCTATAAGGTAGTTATTGAGGTAGGAGTTCTGAGGATATATTGTAGAGCAATGGTTTTCATGAAGGGAGTTCATCATCACAATCTTTACTATCTTCAAGGTAGTATAATGAGTCGACTAGTTGTTATTGCTGATAATTCTTCTGATGCCACCATGTTATGACATATGTGGCTAGCTCAAGATGGAGGGGCTTCATCACAGGCTTTGGTGAACAAAGTTTAATCAAATGAGCAAGCATCTGTAAGCTCGATTATTGTGAACATTATGTATTTGACAAGAAGACAAGGGTATCTTTTGGGACTGTCATCCATTTTACCAAATGTATTTTAGAATATGTTCACATAGATATTTGGGGTATGGTGAAGACAACATCGTTCAGTGAGAGGACATACTCTCTCTTTTTTTGATAATTACTCAAGGTATGTTTGGGTGTACATCACAAAGCGCAAAAGTGGAGTGCTGGGGATTTTTCATAACTTGTAAGGCATGGATTGAGACTCGAGTTGGTAAAAATATATAGTGTATTAGATCAGATAATGAAGGTGAATATATTTTGGATGTGCTAGAAAGTTGGGATAGAGCACCACTTCACTGTTCGAGAGACACAACAACAAAAGGGAGTGGCACAATGGATGAAACAGACTTTGGAAGAGAAAGTTTGATGTATGTTATCCAATATTGGGTTGGATAGAGTCTATTGGGTTGAAGCCATAAACTATGTTTGTCACTTGGCAAACCGTCTGTCTTCTACAACTATTGGAAAGAAAACTCCAAACGAGATGTGGTCAGGGCATCCTCATAGAGATTATGAGCACAAGAGAGTATTTGGGTGTTCATCTCAATACTACATGCAAAGTGATAAACTAGACACACGAGCAAAGAAGGTAATCTTCATTGGTTTCAACCATGGAGTCAAGGGCTTCAAGCTGTATGATCAGTTAGAAAGAAATGTTATCATTAGCAGGAATATTACTTTCGATGAGGCAAGCTTGTTGAAAAAGAAGAACTCAAAGCATGTGGTGAGTTCTGCTTGATCCACAGATATGTAATAGAAATTAGAATTTGATGCAACTTCATTTGTTCCACAGAGTTCGTCCACTCCGACTCAGATGTCTGATTCAGTTGCAACTTAGAAGGTATATGTTGATAGAGCTCAGGAGAAGGTGGAAGAATATATCAAGGATGAGATTCTTGCTCATGAATCTTTTGTTACGAGCAGGAATATGTGTCAAATTATCATAAAATCAACTCGGTTAAGGGATCACATTGCATTTGCACATTTAGCCACAAAGGCAGAAATTCCTTATCACTACAAAGAAGAGGTGGAGAGCATAGAATGTGATCTTTGAAGAGTATGAATGGATGAAGAGACGGAGTCTCTTCAAAATAATGGTACTTTAAGGTTGGTGAAGCTTCCTACAGGAAGGAAAGCCATCAGGTATAAATGGGTATATGCAAAGAAGGAAGAATTTCATGAAGCTGATGTGTGGTCCAAAACAAGATTTGTGGCAAAAGGCTTTACAAAACGAAAAAAGGATTAATTATGATGAGGTGGTTTCCCCATTAGTCAAGCATCGCTCAATCTATGTTCTCTTAGCACCTATAGCCCAATATAGTCTAATCTTGGAACAACTCATTATGAATATTGCATTTCTACATAGGGAATTGCAAGAGGATATGTACATGTCACACTTGCCTGGATATGAAGCATCAAAAGACTTGATTTGCAAACTAGACAAGTCTTTATGTGGGTTGAACAAGTCACCACAGTGGTATAAAAATTTTGATCAATTTATGAGGGAATATGAGTACACGAGAAGCTAGTATGATCATTGTGCATATTTCAAGAAGTTAGCCAATGATGCATTCATTTACGTGATTATATATGTTGATCATATGTTGATTGCATGTGCTAGTCAAATTGAGATTGATATGATGAAAAATCCACTGTCCAAACATTTTGAAAATGAGTGAAGCTCGTAGAATTCTTGGCATGGAGATTTTCAGGGACAAGGCAGGTAGAAAGGTTTGGCTTTCACAAGGAGTTTATGTTCAGAAAGTGCTGAAGAAATTTAGGTTTGATGACTCAAGAAAAGTGGCGAGTCTACCCATTGCACCTCACCTTCAGTTGAATTCAAATTAGTGCCCAAAAGATGACCGAAACGAAAAGATATGTGATCGATTTCTTATGTTAGTGAAGTGTACAGTTTGATGTATGTCATAGTTTTTACTAGACCAAACATTGCACAAGCAGTTGATGTTGTGAGCAGGTTCATACATGATCCAAGAAGAAAATATTGGTAGGCTATGAAGAGTATTTTGAAGTATATGAAGGGTACAATTGATGTTGGCTTGATGTTTTAGAGACAATCTATTATAGATTTGTGTGCATGCTACATTGACTTAGACAATGCAGGTAATATGGATAGAAAGAGATCTACCACTTGCTATTTATTCACATTAGCAGGAGATCCAATTAGTTGGAGGCTAGTTCTTTAGTCTACTGTTGTTTTATCTACTACAGGGGCTGAGTACATGGCATTCACAGAAGCGATATCGATGCAGGACCTATTAGATGACTTGAGAGTTGATCAGGAGTCTCTAATGGTGTTTATTAACAATCAAATGCAATATTCTTGATCACAAATAGAGTTTATTATGCTCGTACCAAGAATATTGATGTGAGATACCACTTTATTCTGGACTTGATTGACGACTACAAAACACCGTTGAAGAAGAGAGACACGAACGCGAATTCAACGGACATGCTTACGAAGGTATTATCAGTCCAGAAGTTTACTTATTACAGATGTTTAGTGAACATACGAGTTTGGGACTGATTGCACAATCAAACATTTTGAAGAACTACCTGATGCTTGATCCCTTCGGGAGGGGTGATACACAAGCAGCCATCTTAGTGCAGCTGAATTGGCATTTGAAGTTCATTTGATCATCTCTCATTTATCTGGAAGTAAGAGATGAGATGAAGATTATTGNGACTTGATTGATGACGACAAAATACCGTTGAAGAAGAGAGATACGAAGGCGAATTCAACAGACATGCTTACGAAGGTACTATCAGTCCAGAAGTTTACTTATTACAGATGTTTAGTGAACATTCGAGCTTGGGACTGATTGCACAGTCAGACATTTTGAAGAACTACCTGAGGCTTGATTCTTTCGGGAGGAGTGGTACACAAGCAACCATCTTAGTGCAATTGAATTGGCATTTGAAGTTCATTTGATCATCTCTCATTTATCTGGAAGTAAGAGATGAGATGAAGATTATTGTATTTATAGTTTTTATTATAATTAGGGGTAATTTTAGCTTTTGGCTTTATTTACTTTTATGCCTCAGTCATTTGTAAAAGAGACTTAAGGCTTATGAGAGAATTATGATGAGAAATGTGAATTGTAACTCGTAGCCTTTTTAATTCTCCCATATGACGTTAATGAAATCTTACTTTTCGTGGATGTATGTGAATGAATCAACTTAACTTCAAATCACGAGAATCTTTTGTGTTTGATTGTTGTGCGGATTTCTTCATTTCCACATTGTTTTCAAGTAAAATTTAGGTCCTAAATACAAAAATTCTTGTGCTTTAAGATAAAAAATGCAACCATTAGATCAATTAAAAAGCATAAATTTCTATTACATACAATGGCATGGAATTGCTTGTTTTTTATTATCATATAAAATTTAAATATAATAAAAAAATTATGAAATGCATGATAACATAATAAAACATTAAGAAACTTATATATAATCAATAAAAACAAGTTNGAGAGACTTAAGGTTTATAAGATAATTATGATGAGAAGTGTGAGTTGTAACTCCTAGCATTTTTAATTCTCCCATCCAATTTTAGTGAAATCTTACTTTTCGTGGATGTAGGTGAATCAACTTAACTTCGAATCACGTGAATCTTTTGTGTTTGATTGTTGTTGAAGAATTTCTTCATTTCCATATTATTTTCGCGTAAAATTTGTCCTAAATACAAAAATTCTTGTGCTTTAAGCTAATTTATAGAATTTATTATACGCGAATTTCTTGTGCTCTAAGATAAAACATCCTAAATTTAATATTTACATATATACTATTTTGATGTAATAAATTTATACATGAAAATATATATTTATATGAATGTTTAAATATAAATATAAAAAAAACATAAAAAAAATTACATTGTAATTATGAAAATGCCACTAAAATAAATTTAAATCTATATCATTATGCAATCACACCTAAGATTCTCTCATATTTTTTAAAATGGGTGTGATGTGGATATCCACTGAGTTTTCAACTTCTGACGCAGGAATCAATGGCCTTTGGATTTCGATATAAGGCCTCCAAATTAGCTTCATCATATCCCTTAAAAAATATAGAACTCAGGCAGGGTTGGGTGACTTGCTCTCCACATATTTTATTGATTTTTATGGTTCCAACCTACCACTTGTAAGGTAGCCAAATATTTATTGAATTGTTTGAGGAAGATTTATTTATTTATCTCAAAAAAACTCAAAATCAATCAAAATTAGCCGAATGGTGCAAAATCTCAGCCACTATAAGACCAATCAAAAGAGATGAGTCATTCCCTATTACCATTATAAACTAAGATCTGTCCATCTATGTGANATAAAGTATACAAATGTCAACATTAATCATATTTATTGCAACAAAGTAAAGAAATGTTATTGTGCATGTTTCAACCAATGGTAGAGATAATCTTCTTAAGAAATGGTTAAGGAAAGAAAAAGAAGTTAAAAGATGTTATAGGCATATATATGTACTAATGATCTTCCTTGAAGTCAAGGATCTCATTATAGATGAGTAAAAGCCCCTTCAACAATTGAGAAAGAGATGTGTTAGTTCAAAGAGAATGTCGGTTTGATTATAAATGTTCAATATGGGGTCATAAGAGAAGTTTGTTAATTTCAAACAGTTCCATATTTGGCCTTTCACCAAGAGAAGACTTAATTTCTACCATGTCATGATCTCTAGATTTGCATAGAGCTTGTGTTATGTTTTCCACATTGAAACTGATTGTGCATTTTGAAAAATTGATACAGAAATATGTAGCTTAATGAAAAGACCTCAAAATTTTCTTATGTTAAGATTTGATCATTAGCTTTTCTTAATATAAGGATATCATTAGTATAAAGGAGGTGAGACCCTTGAAGTCCAAATTGTTATTCTAAAAAAAAGCTGAGAAAGTTTATCCATGGCAATGCAAGAGAGAGAGAGAGAGAGAGAGAGAGAGAGAGAGAGAGAGAGAGAGAGAAGAAGAAGAAGAAGAAGAAGAAGAAGAAGAAAAAGAAGGAAACCTTTTCTAAGCTTAGTCTTGAAGGGGAAGAAGCCTTCTAAAGCTCTATTAATATAAATTGAGAAAAAAACTTTAATGTTAAAAATTTTGATCCAAGCAATGAGGCAATAAAAAAATTATTTTATCAAGAACTTTTTTACTTGATAATCTCTAGATAAAAGCCTTTTTTTATATCCAACTTAGCACATAATTGAGGTAAAGTGGAGTCTTCGAAGTGAAGAGAATTTCATTTGCTAGTATAATCTTATTTGTACCACTCCACCTTTTCTCAAATCCACTTTAAACAAGATGCTGAATCACTGTCATTACAATCTTAATTCTATTTGCTAAAAGTTTTGCAAAATTTTTTAAAAGACATTGTATAGAGAAATTAGCCTACAATCATTAATGTTGGAAGCATGTTTGTTCTTGGGAATGAGAGCAATGGCAATAGCTTCAACATAGCTTGGAAGCTTTTATTAAGAAAGAAGTGTTTGACTACTTCACATGCGTGATTGCCAAAATGTCCCAATAAATAAAAAGAAATTCAAAAGAAATCTATTAGGACTTGGATTGCATTTTAATCTACTATGAAAATAATCTCTTTAGAGGTAACACGAGCACTTAGTGATGGGATGAGGTACAAGGGAATGGTGTTAAAAATAAATGGAGTAATGCATTGTTTTTCAATATTGATAGTAGAAAAAAAAAAGCTTTAAAGTGATTAATGGTTTCATGATCAATCTCCTCATGAGTATAGTAGTCCCCTAATTGAATGCAAAGTTCCATGATGTGGTTTTATTTCATCATATTTCTTATTATAGACTAGAAGAAATAGAGATCATCCTCACCCCTATATAACCATTTAACTTTGTCTCATTGAACTAGCAAAAGTATGAAATGACATTGAGTTCAATGAGCCTTTTGCATGTGTGTGTGACTTAAAGAGATTTTTTGGCGCCCAATGGAATTATCATCAAGTAGGTGGATTTTTCTGACTCTTTATTGAGTCTCTTGGTACAATCATGAATAATATCAATTGGCCCTATCTTCGAAAATTCAAAGCAACTTCTAAATTTTTTAGTGTATTGTAAAGATAAACTATTGGATCTTCATGTACCCAAGTGTTCTAGGTATGAGAAAAAGTTTACTTAAATTCGAAAATTTTTACCAAAAAAAAAAATTATAAATGAATATATAGTTTTTAGGTGTAAAGGCATTAATGAAAGTGGTTAGAGGACATTTGATTTGAGCAATAAGGAGTAAGCACACAATAATAAATAAAAGGAAATGATTCCAACTATGTTGCATTAATGAGAACTCTTTGAAGTTTGATACTGCCATTAGACCAAAAGAAGTGCAAACTAGTGAAAGGAAAGGCCCATTAGCCTAGCTTCACAGATAGATTTATAAAAGTATATAAGCTCATGATCAACGATTGGATTGCCATTCACTTTTCAAGTTGGAATATGCAATAATTAAGGTCTCCCATAACAATCCATGGGCTAAAAATAAAGCTTCATATGTCACCAATATTCTATCATAATTTCTTGCACGCAAAATTGGAATTAATTGCATAAACCATAGTAAAATAATAACAAAACCCCCATTTGAAAAGTGCAATGAATGTATTGAGCAACCATCAAAGGAGGAGTAAATTGAGCTTTAGAGGTATTCCATTTACTCCAACTGCGGTCTAGGCTAGTAAAAAGAAAATTGTTACAACTATTTTCAGATGAGAATAAGTGATACAAGACATTAAAGAATGCATCATTTAGTGTTGGATAAATGATACTATTTTCAAGTAGCTATAAGTGGTCAAAATCAAGAGAGGATATATAAATCTTACAAAATTAAAAATTTTCAACCACCAATGGGGCCAACTTTGACATGATACATCCCTTCCTTTCATTTTCATCAAAGTCTTCCTTTCAATAAGGCAAAGACTTGCCCTTAAATAAATATTCAATAATTCAAAGTATATTAATAAGCCTATTATATTCAAATGTGAAATTGACAAAAGCTTTTCAAATCATTACTATCATTACCATGGTTCTACTTAATCATAAATTCCATAGCATTTTACAAAAAAAATTTATGATAAAAACAAAATTTTAATAACTAACTCCATTTTTGGTTGCAAAAAAAATTATATAATTTTTCTTATAGAAAAGAGATATATTATTACATAAAAAAACTTTTTAAAACTCTCTTTTAAATTACTATTTTTTGGATTTCTATAGAAATTTGTAAATAAGTCAAAATTTAATTAATAGTAACCCACCTAGATATGAGTGGCAGTGGTACATATGAGCTAAAGGTAGTTCTCACCCCTTAAATGTAAATAAAATTAAAAAAAATCCCAATAATTATATAAGCTATGCATATAATGATGCATCAATGCTTTGCTTCTCTAAATTTCAAGTAAATGTTTTCATTCCCTTAAAATCCATATTCCACTAGGCCATATGACCAAAGCCCGAATTCAAACCCCCAAAAGCCTACCATGATCGTCTAGTCAGAATGAGCTAACAAAGTCTCAAAAACCATATAATCTAATTTAAAAAGTCTAGTTATCTTTTTCTAAACTCGTCCACACGCTTTGAATATATTAGGCCTTGAACACAAAACCTTATGGTTGAATTCATAGGCCAAATAAACTGGACAGATCAAACAAGAGGCATGTGACTATTGTAGAATAAATGTTTAGGTTGTTTTCGACTTTGCAATGTGGGCCTCGAATTTACGTCGAAGCTGGATGGATTGGTGGTAGAGATTGAGATCAATGCCATCCACATTCCTTCCTACGCGTGCCTTCAGTGTCACCTACAATGCAAGGATACTAAAAAGAAGAGTTTCCAAAACATTTTTGGATGGGAAGAAGCAAAAGGTAGCTTTTTCAAGTTAACTCCACATGAAATTGAGAAATTACTTGAANACGTGCCTTAAGTGTCACCTACAATGCAAGGATACAAAAAAGAAGAGTTTCCAAAAAATTTTTGGATGGGAAGAAGCAAAAGGTAGCTTTTTCAAGTTAACTCCACATGAAATTGAGAAATTACTTGAANAAGTGTCACCTACAATGCAAGGATACAAAAAAGAAGAGTTTCCAAAAAAATTTTGGATGGGAAGAAGCAAAAGGTAGCTTTTTCAAGTTAACTCCACATGAAATTGAGAAATTACTTGAAGTTAGTATGCTACACTCTCCAAATATATTTACACAAAATAAAAAAATGGAAGAGAAAAAGGTGTGAGGATATCCTCACTAGAATTTGGTCAAGATGAATTTTAAATCTCTTAGGATTTGTTTGAGAGCATTTTTTTTTTTTTTTTAAAAACATTTAATATTTTTTTATTTTCAAATGAAAGCATTGAGATAAACTTGAAGACCCGAGGGCCAATATGAGCACACTGGCCCTCAGGTGCGAGGAGCACTATTCAGAGTTATTGAAGCCTTACTTGGCCATCCTGTGGAATCAAGAGCTCGCCAATAAACTGATAGATGGAGTTGGTGCGGAAGCAGATGTCTCTCAAATTCTGGGTGTCAATCAAAAGACTGGCGCCACCATCAACTATGACAGCCATGGCGCTTTCAACATTGTAAGACTCTAGCCTGTATATCAAAATTTAAGCATTTTAGAGGTTGATTTGATTTTTTTTTTTTTCATTTTATTTTATTTATGTTTTCAATTGAAATAAACATGTTTGATATGCTATAAAATTTTTAATTATTTTTAAAAATATTCAAAATAATCTTTAGAAAACTAATTAATTTGCTTTTGAAATAAAAAAAGGAAACATGACAAAAAATGCATTAAGCAAATATAAATTTAAAATAAAAATAAATAATAAATAATAAAAGTGATCCCAAATAAGCCGCTAATGTCTGTCTCACTGTTCCAATAATTGAGTTCTAGAGATGTATTAAAAGAAGAAAGTGAAAAAAAAAAAAAAATCATTGACAACGAATGCAAGCTTGTTCAGTTTTCTACGCTACAAACTGATGAGAAGCACATGCACGAATCCACTAATGGATGCNGGAGATGTATTAAAAGAAGAAATTGAAAAAAAAAAAAAAACCATTGACAACGAATGCAAGCTTGTTCAGTTTTCTACGCTCCAAACTGATGAGAAGCACATGCACGAATCCACTAATGGATGCAGAAGTTCTTGAGGATAAAACAAATTACTCTATACGGCATTACATGTCACAAACTGTTACTTCATGAAAAACAGAAATATAACAAAAATATGCACTTGTTTCATCAAAGAACGTAAGCTTGTCAGTGAATGCCTTGCACGCTGACAAGAAGACATGCAACGTTTTCTGGAGTAAATGGTTACAACTGTCTGTAAAAACAATCATATAAATATTGCAGAAAAAAATACTTCTGAAATCAGTTGCGAATATTATAAATTTTTTCTCTTTAGAAAAAATGAAAATGGTAATTTTCCTCTTGTTAACATACTTTATAAAATTTGATTGTGAAAAGCTCCTCACTACAAAAATTTCACAAAAGTAAATACAATTTTATAGCTAAATTGAAATGTGACGGCTAAAGCTATGAAAAAAATTGATCCAAGATACAACAACAACAAGTCTTTATCCCACTAAGTGGGGTTGGCTACATGAATCATTTTCTCCATTGCGTCCAATTTAGTGTCATATTTTCATTTAATCTAATAAATCAAGATCATTTTTTATACAACATGCCCAAGCCTATTTAGGTCTACCTCTACCTTTCTTAATATAAGTTGAATATAAAACATCTACTCTCCCGACCAGATCATCAAATGGTCGACGTGTCATTTGACCAAACCATATAAGATGACTTTCTCGAATATTACCTGCCACTGGGGCTATATCAACCCTTTCACAGGTACATTTGTTTCACATTTTATCTCGAAGTGTCAAGCGACTCATCCACCTAATCATTCTCATCTCAACAGCACTTAATTTAATTTTCTGCTTCTCTTTTATAGGTCAACATTTTGCGCCATAAAACATTGCAGCTCTCACTCACCACCATCTTATAAATTTTTTTTTTTAGTCCAAGCGGTACTTTTCTATCACACAATAGGCCTGATGCATTCCTCCACTTCAACCATCCAACGTGAATTCTACTAATAACATACCCATCTCAGCAACACTTAAAAAAATTATCCCAATGCACTAGTAAAAAATAACTTCATGGAAAGCTAAAAAATAACATGATTTTAATAGGGATTTTTCTAATGGTGTAATAGCTTCCACCTCTTAATACCATTCTTAAATTAGATAGAAGTAATTAACCTAAAACGAGGCATGGCTCAGTGACCCACCTGACTCAATTCATCAAACCTCGTTAACAGGCTTTGGTTAGATTTTATTTCCTGGAAGCATAAGTAAGCCTACGCAGATCCAGTCCACAAGCACCATTGAGTTGGGTTTTCTTTGAAAATTATACCCAAACTATCTAACCCGGACTTTGGGAAGAGTTTTTATTTAATAACAGGAAAATTTACATACACACCACACAATTCTTATGAATTTACATATCCAACACTTAAATTTTGATAGTTATACTTATAATACATTGCTGTCATAAACCTATGCATGAAATAATGTATTTAACTTTTAAAAAAATAATAATGGTAGTATTTTTAATGTGATGTTAAAGACTGAGTGACATGCATGTACATATGAATGTTTGTGTTAGATACATAAAACATAAGAATTAATGCCCCTTCATAACAGTAATAATAATAAAAAGGGGCCTTTAAATACCTACCACTCATTTCCCATGTATTATGGATCATCCAAAATTTAATTTTTACATACAGAACACCCGATTCATACGTTTTCGGCATAAGTTGGGTGGTTTGTACCTAAAAATTGAAGTTTGGGTTTTTAATATGTTAATACACTGGAATTAGATGGTAGGTATGTACCTCTCCCTGAATAGAAAACACAGGTGGTTTAGGTGATACTGCCATAAGAGTGATGCCTTTAGACCATCAAAGGTTTTGAAATTTTAAGGATGCATGAGCTTTTGTTCATGTAGTTACATATATGCTGATATCGCCCACATGAATTGAGAAAATATATCTTAAGAAGTGTTTATTAGGGGAGCGTAGCTTTATTATTGCTAGAAACAAGGTCTAAAGAATGCAAGACCAGCCCTTCACAACTTAATTTCTACAGTTCCATGTAGAACATCAGGCATGATGTATANACATATGGAGCATCCAAAATTTAATTTTTACATACAGAACACCCGATTCCTACGTTTTCGGCTTAAGTTGGGTGGTTTGTACCTAACAATTGAAGTTTGGGTTTTTAATATGTTAATACACAGGAATTGGATGGTAGGTATGTACCTCTCCCTGAATAGAAAACACAGGTGGTTTTCAAGATTTAGGTGATACTGCCATAAGAGTGATGCCTTTAGACCATCAAAGGTTTTGAAATTTTAAGGATGCATGTGCTTTTGTTCATTTAGTTACATATATGCTGATATCGCCCACATGAATTGAGAATATATCTTAAGAAGTGTTTATTAGGGGAACGTAGCTTTATTATTGCTAGAAAAAAAGGTTTAAAGAATGCAAGACCAGCCCTTCACAACTTAATTTCTACAGTTCCATGTAGAACATCAGGCATGATGTATATATTATGACTAGAAACAGGAATTAAAATATCAACTAACAAGCATAAATACAAAGAAAAATAGCTCAAGGAACTTCGTGAAAAACAAAATATAAGGTCATGGGTACCAACTTTCCAGTAACTCGAACAGACTGCCCTTNCAAACAGGAATTAAAATATGAACTAACAAGCATAAATAAAAAGAAAAATAGCTTAAGGAACTTCGTGAAAAACAAAATATAAGGTCATGGGTACCAACTTTCCAGTAACTCGAACAGACTGCCCTTCCTTGAAGAAAGGAGAAGATGGCTCTAACTCCTGTAAACCAACCAGTATACCGGGTTTTATTACAGAGGACGCCATTTGAATCAAGATATTTATGAGCAAAACCTTGGAATGATCCTTGAATACAAAAAGAAAAACAAAAAAAATAGTGAAAAGTTAACGAATCAATAAAAATCTATGAAGGCATAAAGTTGATAGTGGCAATATGACAAGCAACGGTAAACAAAGTTGAGTTTTGATAACTATTACCAAAACTATTTTGATTTCATGAATGTAAAAATAAACTTCTCACAAGAAACTTACACATGATTTGTGAGATATTCCACAGTGAAGGACACTAATCTATGTTAGCTTTACTAGATGTCGAGAAGAAGAGTTAATTTATATAACTTTTCATTAAATTTTCTGTCCATGAATTTGACTCAGCATTTGGCAATGAGTTTGTATTTGCTTTGTACATCAAAATACACTTTCCATTCAATTTTCCATTTCATCGATTTGAGTCAGCTTTCTACAAGTTCATATGCAATTTGTAAATCAAAGACAATCTAATTGTAAGGGGGTGGGACTGTCTACCATGTGCGCCTCTAGCTTATCAACAGGATATTACATCCATAACAAGCAAAAACATTTCTCAGTCCATGAAATTCCATAATATAATAGAGAATAAAAATGCTCTTATGAGAATATGAATAACATACCCTCATCAAAAAGCCACAATCAAGACTAAATGCGAGATGAAAAGATCTGTTACAATAGCTTTGAAGTAAAAAATATTTTTATAGAAGGTTTGTTCTGAAACATTCATGTTGAACTATGATTCAAGGGATGGTAATAAATGGAAACTTTTGGTTTGTATACCAACTAAATGAATCAAAATCCTATAAGAACAAGCTTAAATTAATACTTTTGAAACCAACAACATTCATCCAATTAAAGGTTTCTTAAATGCATAGATGCAAAATCGCCATGTCTATACGGTCATTTGCAACATCTCGATTGTCAAAATAAATATATTTCTTCAACAACAGACAAGAATGTTGCTTCACAAAATTTGAAAGATAACGTAAAAAAAGAAGATCATAAGACTTGAGAAGCAATAGTCCCTTTATCAATTGAAAGAAAATGTTAAAAAGATCTCTCGACTCTTTGTAGGGGCCACTTTAGTCCCCGAGTCAATAAAATTACCAATTTAGTCCCCATATCTTTTTTAAAATAGTCCTCTATAGGAACTATTTTAGTCCATATTAAAAGCGTACGGGAAATAATTTGGCATTTTTATAGACTATGAAACTAAAATGGCCACATGTGAATAATTAGGGAACTATTTTGGCACTTTACTCATTGAAAATATAAGGTATTATTTGGCCTTTATTGCTATTATTATATTCACAAAACAGACCACTTCACTTTGTGCACTTTTCAAGAAGCCACAAACTGTTTTACTTGGAAAACCAATTTTGGATTCCCTCACTTAATAGCAAAACTTTAACTCAAGACCTCAATGCCATAGTTAAAGGTCATTGCTGGCACAGGGCAGCCCATTTGGCTCCTAAGCAGACTAACCCATAGGGTGCCATTTAGTGGCTTCGAAGAGATGCNATTTTAAATCATTTAGGATTTGTTTGAGAGCATTTTTTTTTTAATTTTTAAAAAACATTTAATATTTTTTTTGCATGTTTAATTTAATTTTTTTTATTTTCAAATGAAAGCATTGAGATAAACTTTAAGACCCGAGGGCCAATATGAGCACACTGACCCTCAGGTGCGAGGAGCACTATTCAGAGTTATTGAAGCCTTACTTGGCCATCCTGTGGAATCAAGAGCTCGCCAATAAACTGATAGATGGAGTTGGTGCGGAAGCTGATGTCTCTCAAATTCTGGGTGTCAATCAAAAGACTGGCGCCACCATCAACTATGACAGCCAGGGCGCTATCAACATTGTAAGACTCGAGCCTGCATATCAAAATTTAAGCATTTTAGAGGTTGATTTGATTCTTTTTTTTTCATTTTTATTTTCATTTTATTTTATTTATGTTTTCAATTGAAATAAACATGTTTGATATGCTATAACATTTTTAATTATTTTTAAAAATATTCAAAATAATCTTTAGAAAACTAATTAATTTGCTTTTGAAATAAAAATAAATAATAAATAATAAAAGTGATCCCAAATAAGCCGCTAATGTGTCTCACTGTTCCAATGATTGAGTTCTGGAGATGTATTAAAAGAAGAAATTGAAAAAAAAAAACCATTGACAAGGAATGCAAGCTTGTTCAGTTTTCTACGCTACAAACTGATGAGAAGCACATGCACGAATCCACTAATGGATGCAGAAGTTCTTGAGGATAAAACAAATTACTCTATACGGCATTACATGTCACAAACTGTTACTTCATGAAAAACAGAAATATAACAAAAATATGCACTTGTTTCATCAAAGAACGTAAGCTTGTTCAGTGAATGCCTTGCACGCTGACAAGAAGGCATGCAACGTTTTCTGGAGCTACTAAAATTAAAAGTCTGTATGAAATGGTTACAACTGTCTGTAAAAACAATCATATAAATATTGCAGAAAAAAATACTTTTGAAATCAGTTGCGAGTATTATAAATTTTTTCTCTTTAGAAAAAATGAAAATGGTAATTTTCGTCTTGTTAACATACTTTATAAAATTTGATTGTGAAAAGCTCCTCACTACAAAAATTTCGCAAAAGTAAATACAATTTTATAGTTAAATTGAAATGTGACGGCTAAAGCTATGAAAAAAAATGATCCAAGATACAACAACAACAAGTTTTTATCCCACTAAGTGGGGTTGGTTACATGAATCATTTTCTCCATTGCGTCCAATTTAGTGTCATATTTTCATTTAATTCTAATAAATTAAGATCATTTTTAATACAACATGCCCAAGCCTATTTAGTTCTACCTCTACCTTTCTTAATATAAGTTGAATATAAAACATCTACTCTCCCGATCAGATCATCAAATGGTTGACATGTCATGTGACCAAACCATATAAGATGACTTTCTCGAATATTACCTGCCACTGGGGCTATATCAACCCTTTCACAAGTACATTTGTTTCACATTTTGTCTCTAAGTGTCAAGCGACTCATCCACCTAATCATTCTCATCTCAACAGCACTTAATTTAATTTTATGCTTCTCTTTTATAGGTCAACATTTTGTGCCATAAAACATTGCAGCTCTCACCACCATCTTATAATTTTTCTTTTTAGTCCAAGCGGTACTTTTCTATCACACAATAGGCCTGATGCATTCCTCCACTTCAACCATCCAACGTGAATTCTACTAATAACATAACCATCTCAGCAACACTTAAAAAAATTATCCCAATGCACTAGTAAAACATAACTTCATGGAAAGCTAAAAAATAACATGATTTTAGTAGGGATTTTTCTAATGGTGTAATAGCTTCCAACACTTAATACCACTCTTAAATTAGATAGAAGTAATTAACCTAAAACGAGGAATGGCTCAGTGGCCCACCTGACTCAATTCATCAAACCTCGTTAACAGGCTTCGGTTAGATTTTATTTCCTGGAAGCATAAGTAAGCCTACGCAGATCCAGTCCACAAGCACCATTGAGTTGGGTTTTCTTTGAAAAATATACCCAAACTATCTAACCCGGAGTTTGGGAAGAGTTTTTCTTTAATAACAGGAAAATTTACATACACACCACTGTCGGCGCTTAAAAGGGGAGAAAGTTATGTTTGGGGGTCGCCCGTAAGAAGCTGTCGGCAGCCGGAATCGANACATGCAACGTTTTCTGGAGCTACTAAAATTAAAAGTCTGTCTGAAATGGTTACAACTGTCTGTAAAAACAATCATATAAATATTGCAGAGAAAAATACTTTTGAAATCAGTTGCGAGTATTATAAATTTTTTCTCTTGAGAAAAAATGAAAATGGTAATTTTCCTCTTGTTAACATACTTTATAACATTTGATTGTGAAAAGCTCCTCACTACAAAAATTGCACAAAAGTAAATACAATTTTATAGCTAAATTGAAATGTGACGGCTAAAGCTATGAAAAAAAATGATCCAAGATACAACAACAACAAATATTTATACCACTAAGTGGGGTTGGCTACATGAATCATTTTCTCCATTGCGTCCAATTTAGTGTCATATTTTCATTTAATTCTAATAAATCAAGATCATTTTTTATACAACATGCCCAAGCTTATTTAGGTCTACCTCTACCTTTCTTAATATAAGTTGAATATAAAACATCTACTCTCCCAATCAGATCATCAAATGGTCGACGTGTCATGTGACTAAACCATATAAGATGACTTTCTCGAATATTACCTGCTACTGGGGCTATATCAACCCTTTCACAGGTACATTTGTTTCACATTTTGTCTCTAAGTGTCAAGCGACTCATCCACCTAATCATTCTCATCTCAACAGCACTTAATTTAATTTTATGCTTCTCTTTTATAGGTCAACATTTTGCGCCATAAAACATTGTAGCTCTCACCACCATCTTATAAATTTATTTTTAGTCCAAGCGGTACTTTTCTATCACACAATAGACCTGATGCATTCCTCCACTTCAACCATCCAACGTGAATTCTACTAATAACATACCCATCTCAGCAACACTTAAAAAAATTATCCCAATGCACTAGTAAAAAATAACTTCATGGAATGCTAAAGAATAACATGATTTTAATAGGGATTTTTCTAATGGTGTAATAGCTTCCAATTCTTAATACCATTCTTAAATTAGATAGAAGTAATTAACCTAAAACGAGGCATGGCTCAGTGACCCACCTGACTCAATTCATCAAACCTCGTTAACAGGCTTTGGCTAGATTTTATTTCCTGGAGGCATAAGTATGCTTACGCAGATCCAGTCCACAAGCACCATTGAGTTGGGTTTTCTTTGAAAATTATACCCAAACTATCTAACCCGNGTTACCCAGGTAGGGACCGTGAGAGACTCACTCTCAGCCCCATGACATAGCGGGAGCTCTGAAAACGTCAAAGCATTCCCCGAGGTGGTCGATCGAGGCAAAAGTGATGTCTATCGTGCTGGAGCGGCCATTCGAGGCATAAGTGATGTCGACAGGGTCGTAAGGTCAGTCGATGCAAAAAGTGATGTCGACCAGGTGGGGTGGTCGGTCGAGGCAGAAACTGAGTTAGGGCGGCCGATCGATGCAGAAGTAATGTTGATCGGGCTGGGGTGACGAGTCAGGGCAGAAAGTGAACCACGACGGCTGGTCGAGACAAAAGTGATGCGACCTGGTCGGGGTAACCTGCCTAGGAAGAAGTGATGTTGACCAGCCCGAGACGGCTGATTGATGTTGAAGTGATGTCGATTGGGTCAGGACGACCAGTCGAGGAAGGAGTGACACCAACCAGGTCGGGGCAAATGCTTGAGGAAGAAATGTTGCCAACCAAACTGGGGCGGTCGGTCGAGACAGAAGGTGCAAGGACTGAAATGCAACATGATATGGTTCAGTTGATTAGAAACGATAATGAACCATACACGCGCTAATGATCTCACAAAGGCGTCTAAGGTTTAACACTTGGATGTGCAGCATTGACGTCTCCTGCTTTGGCGAGGTGCGTGAGAAGTTTCATCTCCGGGTCTACAAAAGGGAAATTCTCCATGATCTTATAGAATAGACTAGCTGCAAAGCTTTTCTCATTTCATAACTTCTCATGATTTTGCAAAATGAACTAGCTATAAATTTTTTCTCACATTGCAAAATCCAACATTCTAACCCCTCCAAGGAAGGTTAGTGAAAGCCAACACAAGGGAAAATTGAGATTCCAACCCACTAGGATTTAGGTCTAAGGTTCACAAAGGGAGATCCCTCGGCTTGGCATAGAATTTGGAAAGCTTGAGATTCCTAACTCAGGGCTTCCTCTAGGAAATCAACGGTCAATTCAAGGGAGTGTGGCCGCGTCGACTAGCGTCGATAGGCCAACTCACCCCGTGTGGGCAACCGACCCACAATGTCTATCCTAAACTATTACTAGGACTAGCTATGAAGTAAGAAATGTGAAGGGTTTAAGAAGATTATACCGTCGCAGTGGTTGCTCAATGTCCGGCGAAGCTCAGGAAGAAACTCTCCTCAGAAAATGAGAGGACGCCCACGCTTTTTACGCTATGATGTTGTCGCCGCTTGCCCACGGTGAGGAGCTCTGACGAGGCTTCCGGCCGAATGGGAACAAAAGCCGGCAAATTCGTTGGAGGCTCACGTCATCGACCGTAAGGGAATGAGGAAGCGAGGTCGCCGGCGCCCCGGGTTGCCTGCCTCAAGGGAAGGAGGTCGGGAGGGTCGCCAATAGCACGAGAGAGGGAAAGCAAGCCTGTGGGCTGCTTACAGGCAGGAAGGACCTTCGGGCCAACTGTCTCGGGCCAAAAGAAGGCGGCGAGACGTGGTCACCGGCGAGGAGAAGCGTGGCGAGGGCAGCTCGGACCAAGAGGATGAGCCGGCCAGGTGGAGGAGGCTCACGGAGTGGAGCTGGCCGACGAAAGCATTGCCGGCGGGAGATGAAGCCGGCGAGCGTTTCGGTCTCGAGCAACCGGAAGAGGCGCGAGGGTCCCACGTGTAAGGGGGCTAGGGCGGGAGAGGTGGAGGAGGCTCACGGCTGGTACTTCGCCGGCGGGAGCGGGAGGCCCATGCAGGCTCGGCAGAGGGGGCTAGGTCGCGAAATCGGCGGGAGCGACAGTCGTCCGTGAGTTTAGTATTGTTTTTTTTTT
>JXCR01094873.1:525-14425 GCA_002079205.1 Phalaenopsis hybrid cultivar
TTTGAGGTACAGTGCTCTTTCATTTAAACTATGAATAATATGGGGTCGGTTTGATTTCATATTTTTCTAAACTATATATATATATATATATATATATATATATATATATATATATAAATTAAAATCTCCTTCCGAAGCGAGAGACGGGATTTTGATTCCAGTGACTGACTGCTTCCAACGGGCAACTCCTCCAACCAAAAAAGTTCTGACAGCTTCTGGGTACTCCATTGGGGATAAGCTTTTCTCTAAATTTAAATCAAGAAATAATATCTTCATGTATCGGTATAGTGTTCATGTCCATTATGGACCAGATTACCCTTCTTCCGTTGGCATGCTTTACACATTTCTATTTTGGAAAGGCACGGTCAACTCCTTGGACTTTAGGACCGTCTGTTCAATTACCTTCAAACAGAGAGGTTCAGGAGGCCATTAAAGACTTTTTTTTAATCTTCATGTGGAATCAAACTCCCAATATGTGTGTTGGTGGACTAGATCCACTTGGGCATTGTGTGTTGATAATTTGGTCCCATACTGGGTCCTAAACACTTCACATCTCCTTTTTGAGTCTGATTTGCTATTTTACAAATTAAATTAAATTGTGTCGTGTTGTGTGCGCTTTAAAAACTCCTTATATTAATCAAATTTCTCTATTTTTAAACTACTTTTACAAAAAATTTAAAATCCCCACAAACTAAATAAAAACCTACCCGGTCTACAGATCAACCTCTGTTAATTTTAGTGCTCGCACTAGGATTACGAGGTGTTGTCTAAATAGCTAACCCTAGAGCTTTCTCTTTTGAAGTTGCTTCAATGGTGTGCCCAACCCTAACTTTTTCTTGCAACCTGCTGACAAGCCGCAATGTCCTTAATGACATTCCCACCATGAAATTTAGAGCCAGATTTAAAGATGTCGAGGTCTTCCTCAGGAAAGCTCTGCTTGTCGTGATGAAAGTCACAACTCTAGAGGTCCATGAACCGTCTGCTAAATTTAACCTGAACTGCTTTCAATACTTTCCTTCTTATAAGAAGTTTAGAACTAATGCCGTCAAGACACCTACCGAGGCTGTTTTTCCCCTTGCTGCCAAGGGAAAAGAAGTTATGATCAATGAAGACATGACTGAAGGGTTGGTTGTCCCATCATTAGTGTTTGAAATTATATCAAGTTCGAGGACTGCCCTGTTAAGCCGAACCCAAAAGAGAAATTGCAACAAAAAGGTTCAGAGGGCTACTAAAGCCCTGACTCCTAAAGAGGTACCTGCTGATGAAGATCCTCACTAGAACGAGTCCGGATTACCAAAGATTTATCCAGTTCGTTGAGGGAGTAGGTTCTATCTGTTAATGGATACTAACGGGTAGGAATGTATCCAATAGATAACCGCTGCTTTGCTATCACTTCATGGACATAATTAGGAGAGGATGAAGCCTGCTCCGATCACCCGAGTCAGTTCAGTTTTTCAGAGACTAGCTACCAAGGAAGGTTGTTCAGTTGATGAGTTACTTAAACGAGTGGGACATGCAATATCCACTTGCATGAAGAAAGAAATTCTAAAGGATGTCAAATCTATAAAACGTTGTTGAAATTCAATGAAAAATCTGCCTGCTTGCATTCCTGTCTAGTTTTGCTTAGGAAGCAGAGTTTATATCGCTATTGTTACCACCGATTCTACTGTTACTAGGACCGTAGGTTGTATACCAATTAAGTCACATATGGGTCCAAGAATTATACTGATCACCACTATAAGGATGTTCCTAAAGCTCTAATGGAAAAGATGAAGAGATTGCCCAGTACTATATATGGTATGCACCATGGGGAGCATACTTTTCTTCGACATACCGATGTTCCCACTGAGATAATTTGTCTCAAGAATCACCGTCAAAGAAAAAGGTATGGATACTCAAGGTCGCTGTACCGTTACAGTCTAGTGACTCCATAGGGTAGGATCATATAATGAAGTCAGGGTTTGAAATATCCAATATTGTTGCAGTGATTGCCAGTGAGATGGAGGAACAAGTGGGGGAGGTCTAGCAGAGTCCTTCGGATCTTAAGACAATCCAGGAAATAATAACTGATGAAAAGGTCTAGAAGCTTAGGGTTTACATTTGTCTATTTTCTCGAGAACATGGAGTTTTCATTGATGATGACGATGAAGATTTTCACTTCAACTATTACCTCGAGGAAGTTTTCATGGATATTTATGTCATCGAGACCAGGGTCGCTGCATCTGCGTGTGACACTCAACCTCTCGTCAAATAGAACGCCATAGATGAGCTGGTAGGGCTATCTTCTTAAGGGATGAGCAAGTTAGCCAAGTGGAGAAAAGGATGGAAGAGATGTCTGCAGCCATGACCTCCGTGGCCACATTTCAAGGACAATCTCAAGTGCCACAGTTAGCCTCTCCAGAAATCAACCAACCAAAGATTATACATACACAGATGAAAGGAGGGAAGTTGCCTCAGCAAACAAAGATGAGCAACAAAAGAAGGGTTCTTCATCAAGTTCCACGCCAGAGAAGGATATTAAGGAAATGGTCAAGCAAGTTGGGAGGCCTTAACCCAATATAAGGGTGGTGCCTTGGTTTAAAGGGTAGACCTTACCCGGAAGAAGTCGATGTCGTACCCTTCCATAAGGGTTTTGTGTCCCCAAACTTTAAGATATTTGATGGGACTGGAAATCCCAGACAGCACATAGCACATTTTCGAGCAAGTTGTGGTAACATAAGATTTAACAAAGCTTTACTCTTCCAACAATTTTTCATCAGCCTGTCATGGATTGCTTTTGATTGGTATGTCAATTTGCCCAATAGATTCGTTAAGACATTCACTGAATTGGAACAATTATTTGTTAAAAGCTTTGCTGGAGAGCAACATCATGTGTCTATTACAGATCTCATGATGGAAAATCAAAAGCCCAACAAAACTTTAGTGGATTACAACTTGGGGTGGAGAAACCTTAGCATAAAATGTGAACCTCAGCTACAGGAACATCACCCGATTGAGATTTTACTCAAAAGCATCCATGGGCCAGTAGCTTTCATGCTTAAGAGACTCACCATTAAATCTTTTGAGAAGCTACTCAGTAAAGCCAATTGTCATCAAGAAGAAATTAAACATATGAATTCTAAAGAGAATTCCAAGGCGACCAAAATATTAGAAAAGAAGACCGAAATAGTGGTAATGGTTGATAAAAGAAAACAACCAATGAAGATACATGCAGAAAATCCTTGTCAATTGTCATCACAACATACTCAACAACAAACACAACAATATGGCCAATCTAGCCAGCAATCGCCTCAGGGAGGATCATATCACTAGAGAATAGGAAAATGACCATTGCAGAATGTGGGAAAGTGGTAGATTCCTTCAAAGATGAAGCCGTACCCAAAATGTTCAGAAGTCTGACGAAGAAGCTTGACTTCAGATTACAAATCCAAAGAAACCTAAAGAGGTTGACAGGAAAGACCAACCAAATTATTGCCTGTATAACAGATTAGTAGAGCACTCTATAGAAGAATGTTTTGTTTTTAAAGATTGGCTTAAGAGGAAGCTTAAAGAAGGGAATAATACGATCCCAAAAGAATATTTAAAAGAACCTGAAAAAGGTTTGATAAATATGATTTCAGTTGAGCCAATCTATCTGATTGATCTGTATACTGGAAAAGAAGGGTGGAGTACGACTTTGAACAAGCTCAAGAAAATTTTGAACAAGATTCAAAGTGCTTCAAAACAAGCCTCCGTTCACGGCCTTCAGCTTGCCAAGCCCGACATGAAGATTTCACCAGGAGATCCATCATCATCAAAGACAAAGAACACCACTTCAAAGATTGATTGCATGGGAGGTAGGACAGGGGCTGCCTCTACAAGATTAGTTGTCTCAGATTCAGGGAAGAAAATCCTCGAACCCCTGACTTTGTACGATTATCCTTTTACCCCTCTCGGGTCTTAAGAATATAATGATTGTGATTTTGGCTACATTTTAACTATTTCTAGTGATAATGTAATCGATTATGATCAATTTAATTTTGATCTCGATCCCCAAAATGACCCTCAAATTGTACTTAAGTCCAATGAACTCGCTAACAAGATTGAAGAAGACATAAACAAAACCACTTATGACAACTCTGGGAGTGAGGAACCAATCCTTGAGCACCACGGTGCACCATTTTCCATCAACCTAGATCTTTTCGATAAAGAACAAACAACTGAAGATTCAATAATGAAATCTTAAGAAGAAGAAACTACAGAAGTAAACTTGAGTAGTGGGAATGTATTATCACCAAGAATAGCTCCAACATATAAAGGAATGCAAATAATAACTCGAGAAGAGCTACCTCCACCTCCGTTAGTGGAAGAACCACATATCCAAGAGAAAATGGGAGGATCATATAAATTTGATTACAACATTCTAGCACATCTTAAGAAGTTTTCAGACAGATTAAACATCTACGACACTCTGATCCTGTCACAGGAGATTAGAGAGTCTCTAGTTATAGCTTTGCTTGATCTAGAGATTTGTTTAGCCCAGTTGTCCTGCACAACCTTCAAAGAAGTTTGCTTGTTGGAAGAACAACCTGGGGTAACCTTTATAGATGAAGATTTGATGCTTGGTACTGCCGACCATAATCGTCCGCTCTATATCTCCGTTAACATTGGAAAATTTGTGTTGTCCAAAGTTTTCATAGATCCAGGAGCATCACTCAACCTGATGAGTATGTGGACATTGGCCTATTTGGACATTGAAGCTCAGAAACTTATGACGTATAAAATGATGCTAAAAGGATTCAATAAAAAGGGAAAGAGAGCCCTTGGATCCATTACATTGCTTATAAAGGTTGGAGAACTTGTAAGAACCACTAAGTTCAATATCATCGACGCCGAGACCACTTTCAATGCTCTACTTGGTCGACCATGGATTCACAAACACAACATGGTTCCATCGCCTCTACACCAGTGCATTAAGTACTACAAAGATAAGCAACAAATTTACACCAAGGGAGATCTATAACTGTTTTCAGTTCATGAAGTTTGTATTTATGAAGATGCCACCTACTACGCGCCTCCAAAGAAAACTGTCCTCTCTCATGAAATTGTGACAAGTAAATGTGAAGATTTAGAAGAAGTACAGTGGCAGTGCCATTCAACTCTACTTCAGCAATCTTCCGCCACTCTTTTGCAGAAAATTGGTGGGGGTTCTTTTAGTTCCCACACTTGAGGTCAAGGACAGGGACGTGGACATGGAAGAACATATTTAATTATTGAACGAACTAGGCTGAACATCAACATTGGTGATGAAGATAGTTTTGAAGATGAAATAATGACAAGAAAATAGAGAAAAACTCACTATGATATATCCTTAGAATATGTGGAGAAAAATGAATATGACACGATGTATGATCGGATAAACTACTATGTGAACATCATAACCCTTACTCTGATTCTCCCTCAAAAGGTCAAGAGTTTAGAGGTCTAGGAAGTTTGTAGTGATTGTTCAAAGCCGATCAACTTTTGTCATGCTTCTACCTCTACTAATCTTGAAAACCATGTAAATTTGGATGATGATCCTAGTGAATTAATGAAATTGCCTTTTGGTTACTTTCACTTTGTGTACAAAAGTTAATTTTGCAGGGACATTTGCCAAAACAAATGCCAAAAGTAAATTACAACTTTTTGAAAAATTATGGGATGTTAAAAGTCAAACTCCCAATTCGAAAGAGGGTTTCAGATTTGGTACACTCAGACCAGTCAATGATTCGAAATTTTGCATGGTTGTTACTAGTGAATCTGCAGAGGATTGCCTTGATATTGAGGATGACTCTACTGATCATCTAATAGAAGATGCTCCACCGGAATTTGAGGAGGAAATTAAATTAGTTGTTGATGATTTCAAGAAAATTAACCTCGGGATTGGAGAACAACCACGACCTACATTTATAGGTTCTCTAATGAATGATGAAGAATCATTAGAGTTGATTAAACTGTTAGTAGATTTCAAAGATTTATTCACATGGAGTTATGATAAAGTACTAGGACTGTCAGCAAAGGTTACAGTTCATAAACTTAGGGTAGACAAAGATATGACCCCAGTAAAATAAGTTCCCCGAAGAATGCGCCTCGAAATAGAACAACAAGTCATAGCTGAGGTGAAGAAGTTAATAGATGCTAACTTTGTAAAAGAGGAGCAATATCCCACATGGTTAGCCAACATTGTTTCAGTCAAAAAGAAAAAATGGACAAATACGTGTTTGTGTCGACTTCAGAGATTTAAAAAAATCATGTCCAAAAGATGAAGTCCCATTACCGATACTAAAAAATGATGATGGACATGGCTTCGACACATGAGATTTTCTCGTTCATGGATGAATCGTCGGGATACAACCAAATCAAGATAGCTTATGAGGATGCAACACTTACAGCCTTCAGAACACCTATCGGGATTTATTGCTACATAGTGATGCCATTTGGGTTGAAGAATGCTGGAGCGATACATCAACATACAATGATTAAGATTTTTTATGATCTCATTCACAATGAAGTGGAATGCTACTTGGATGATTTAGTGATTAAAAGTAAATGAAATATAGACCATTTGTATGATTTGAGGATCATGTTCAAATGGTTACGACGATATGACCTTAAAATGAATCCCTTAAAGTGCACCTTCGGTGTTACGTCCGGGACATTTCTAGGATTCATTGTCCATCATTGGGGAATTGAGATTGCCTCGGGTAAGATTAATGCTATCTTGGAAATGCCTCTACCCAAAACCTTGAAACAACTATATTCTTTTAAAGAGAATTTGGCATACCTGAGATGCTTTATTTCTAATCTCTTAGGTAGGTGTCAGCCTTTCTCTACATTAATTAAAAAGGACACAAAATTTATTTGGGAAGAGAAATGTCAGTGAACTTTTGAGGACATTAAGCAATATTTAATGACACCTGCTATTTTGGTAGGCCCTATCTCTAGAAAATATTTGATACTTTATACTGCGGCCTTAGACGACTCTCTTGGAGCCCTCTTAGCCCAAGTCAATGACGAGGGTAAAGAAAACAAACTCTACTACTTGAGTCGGCACCGAATACCAACTGAGATAAGGTATCCACCTATTAAGAAGCATTGTCTACCTTTAATTTTCACTGCCCAAAAGCTTATAAATTACATGCTTTCTCATAAGCTTACCCTAATCTCGAAAGTTAATCTGTTGCAATATTTGATGCCTCGACCAACACTCTCTGGACTTCTAGCAAGCTGGTCAATGATTTTATTGCAATTTGATTTAACTTTTGTTCCCCTCAGTGCTATCAAGGGGCAAATTTTAGCAGACTTCCTTGCTGCACACCCACTTCCAGCTGGGTCCCCTCTGAATGATGAACTACTAGATGAGTAAGTATTACAGATGGAATTCTCTAGTGCACAATGCTGGGAGATGTACTTTGACGGAGCTTCGTCAGCAAGAAAAAACAAAGGATCAGGAACAGTTATATCAGGCAAAGCAGGGATTGGTTTAATCTTTATCATGTCAGATAAGGGTATGTTGAGGTTCTCATACCACCTGACAAAGTCATGCACTAACAACGAAGCAGAATATGAAGCACTAATTACCAGGTTGGAATAGTCTATCTCGATGGGCATAATAGATATTGACATCTATGGTGACTCTCCACTCTTCATCCAGTAAGTTGTCGGAAAATACAAGATTTTAAAGAGAAGACTAAAAAAATATCACTATTATGCAATGAAGCTATTGGAGCAAATTCCCAGCGTAACTTTCTACCGGATTCCTAGGGGAGATAATGCCCATGCTGATCCTCTGGAAAAACTTGCTAAGAAGCTGGCATGGCCCCCGGAGGATGCTGTTGATATTACAGTGCAAGGAAGAAAGTTTTTGTCTCAAGTTGACCTCAACAATCTACACAAGCTTGGAAAGGAAAAAGAAATGATGGTTGTGCTTGCTGACAACAATGAAGATTGACGCAAGCCATTAATAGAATATTTGCATACTAGAAAGCTGTCGAAGGACAAATCAGCAGTACACGACATCAAAAAGAGGGCTATGTCATATGCTTTAGTAGGAGAATATCATTCAATCATATGTGGCTACAATGTTTGAGGAAAGTCGAGGCAGAAAATATTGTCAAAGAGGTACACGCCAGATTGTGTGGCGCTCACCGGTCAGGTCCGAAGATGAAAGTGAAAATCAAGAGACTCGGATATTATTGGCCAGCAATGATGTCCAACTGCGTGGATGCAGTTAGAAGATGTCACCATTGCCAAGTGCATGGGGTGGTCTTGGACCAACCTCCAAATGTGATACACCTCCATCTTCCAAAGGACACAGATTATACTTGCCGTTACATATTTCTTTTCTAAATAAGTAGAGGCAGTACCATTATGAGAGGATATGAAACAACACATCCTTCAATTCTTCAAAAGTCAAATCGTCTACCATTTTGGAGTACCACACAGAATAATTTTTGATTATGAGACAGCCTTCAAAAGCACCAAAATCAACAATTTTGTCAAAAGGCATGGGATAGACTAGAGATATTCTACAATTTACTATCTTAGAGCAAATGGATTGGTTGAGGCCTTCAACAAGACATTGGTAAAAATTTTGAAGAAGACACTAGATGAAAATAAAAGAGATTGGTACAACAAATTATAAAAAGCTTTGTAGGCCTACTGGATGACGGTCAGGACTTCCACTCAATGTACCCCCTACATGCTCGTGTACGGGTCTGAGGCCGCACTACCATTAGAGGTTCAGATGTCATCTCTCAGAGTCACAATCACCAATCAACTTATAATAGAAGAAAGTGCAAAGCTAAGAGTTTCAGAACTAGAGAGTCTTGACGGAAAACAACTAGAAGCATAACAACATTTGGATCTTTACCAGACAAAGATGGTAGAAGCTCATGAAAATTTGTCCGCCCAAGGAAATTCAAAGTTTGTGACCTTGTCCTCATAATCGAAAGACCCATTCTTGCATGCCTCAAGATAGGTGAAAAATTCGAGCCAACTTGGGAGGGACCATTTACAGTAGAAAAGGTCTACATTGGAGGAGCCTAACAGTTAGTAGATTTAGGTGGTGACTGACCCATGCTGCAAATCAATAGACAATACCTGAAGACATACTAACTTAGCATTGCTTGACATGAAATTTTGAATTTTTGATCGTCCGATAGAAATTTATTTGGCTAAACATCTGTGACCGGGTCAAAATTTTGTAATAAATGTAACCTCAATATAATGAATTTTTTTTTGGAATTACATATTCCAATTTTTTCTTTTCTACCTTTCAAATAGATATTCTACTAAATTAAATGAAATATACACATAAATGAACAATTTTTGCACCAACATAAAATAAAATTTTCTCTAATAAACACTTTGTTTTGTTCTTTATCCCGCTAAGTTTTAGCTCATTGATGTTTTTCCTGTCGTTTGCAGAGAAATGTCAGGCTAGAGGTTGTTCTTTGCTTTTAAAGATGGTTGGAACCTCACACTCAACAGAGAAAGGATGTCGCAAGGTGGCACCATAGAATTTGACATGGACTTTAGTCAAGTCATCATGGACTATGAGGGTCCCCTGAAGGACGTGTTTAGTTGTCAGAAAAAGGAAGGGCTACCATCGCTGCTAAGGATTAGCACCAGAGATAATTCCTCACTAAAGGGGAAAAATGTGATAGTACAGCAAGACCCGATGGAGGAAACCAGCCGCCTACCATCTATGATACCTACGCCGACCGGAGCCTTAGTTGCTACCAATGATGAAAGAATGCAAGCTGCATTGCTACAGAGAACTCAGTGCAGGAACGCTAACTGCCAGAGGTATAAGGCTTTCTTATGCGAAGAGAGAGGATGCCATAAAGAGACGAGAAACTTGCTCAACATTATTACTGAGGGGAATATATATGATCCATGCATAAGAAAGACCTCTTCCAGTTTGCCTACTATAGGCAATGAGTCCGAATTTGTTACAGAGTTGGAGATACCTTCTATTTTAGATGTTCTTTCTACGGGTTGCCCGACATGCAACGCCGAGGTACCTGCACGTAAACCAGCTACTGGAGCATTTGTGGAGTCCTCAAACTACAATGTCCTCCACCTGGAGCACTACAATACTTTGGAGGAGGACGCGTCCACTAACGATGGATTTTAGACTGCTGATTACCCTATGAAGGAACCGTATATCTTGTTGGATACAGAGCCATGTATCTTGTTGGACACGGAGTCATACATTCTGCTGCAGACAAAAACAACATTAGCTTGGATTCAAGCTGACATTGAAATGAGGGAACATCCTTAACATCCGCCAATCATCAGCATGTCATAGTACTATAAAATGAGTAAAGTAAACAAAAGGAATTTTGAATTCTACAAAGAAGTTCAACGAAGGTTCATTAATATACTAGAACTTTTAGAGCTATATATTAGGGTCTTCTCTGAAGGCAAGGAGAAAATTATTCTTGACTGCATTTTTAATTTAAGAGATAGAGGTTGAGCAGACATGCTGATGGAAAGAACCTATACCGAGCCACAAAAATGGATGCATGGAAAGGGCAAGATCACCATACACTGTGGTTGTTGTTACAACATCACTAAAGATAGGCAATGAAATCCTCCTTTGATTCTAAGACACGATTTGAGGTCCAATGAAGCATACTTCCAGCTGACTGTATTTCCAACAGTTGTATTATCAACATATATGATGAAGGCGACTGCATACCTTCACACATTGACCATCATAACTTTATGAGACCTTTTTACACAGTCTCTTTCACGTGCAAGAGCAACATTATTTTTGGAAAATAGATAGATGTTGTCAGCTCCGGTGAATTCAAAGAGTCCGTGGAGATTCTGCTACCTGTAGGTTCAGTGCTGGTTCTCAAAGGAAATGGAGCAAACGTCGTTAAAGACTGCATTCCAGGGGTACAACACCGTATGGTGAACGTGACTTTCCGAAGAATGGATGAAAATAAAATTCCATATGGATTTCAGCCAGACCCGGAGTTGGAAGAGTTACTCCCTTACAAGATATGAGAGGGTTGCACCTCTAAGCACATGCAAAAAGAACACTTGTCCTAGAGCATGGCTTATTAGGTCGGCTCAATTAGGAGCTTGCCCCACCAGAGACAGACACTCAGAGGATTTTGTTTTATTGTATTTCATCACAACAGATATGATATATATATTAGGCATGCCCAGCCTATGATATCTACTCAGCATGGGATATTTTCAGATGTACTTTGATGCAGTCAGCATAATGGTACTTGTTGAGGCTTTAGCCTGCACTCAACCTATAACACTTTTTTGGAGCAGATTAACGAAATCTCTTTCAAAATTTTGTCTATTTGTTTAATTGCTTTTTTGGCCGATGGATAAAAACCACAGAGCCATACGTTGGTTCGGAACTAGAATGAACAAATAACGAAATAATAAAAAATTCTTGATAATAATAAAACTCAAATAAAATACTCTTTTGAAAAAAAATCAATCAAAAAAAATTTTTAGGATTTGAAAACGTATTTTGATAATTAAATGTGATAAAAATAACAAGAAAAGAAAATAAGTTTATCGAGTTGATTCTCTTTATTTTGAGGTCTCTTGCTCTTTCCTAGCGCAGCACGACCATCCTTGTCAACACTAATTCTCCTCACATCCTCGTGGAATTTCACATTCTGCACAAAACGTCACAAAATTTCACACTTCTTCTTCACTAATGTTAATCTTTTTAGATGACACACAGCTATGAGTTCAATACCACAAACTTTTTTTACTACATTTTTATTTCTCAAAGCCAGTACCGAGATGATAATATCCTTTCCACTACCTCCTGGGTTGGATATGGGCCACAAAGCTTTCCTTCCTAATGTGACATAACATTTTGAGATTAGTGTAAGGCCCCTTTCATGGCTTCCAACTATGTGCCTACATCTTTAAGATTAGTGTAAGGCCCCCTCCACGGCTTCCAATTCTCTACCTACATCATCGAGGTTGGTGTAACGCCCCATCCATGGCTTCCAACTCTCTACCTACATCTTCAAGATACGACTTCCAATTATGTACCTATATCTTTGAGATTGGTGTAAGGCCCCCCTCCACGGCTTCCTATTCTCTACCTACTTCTTCGAGATTGGTGTAAGGCCCCCTCCACAGCTTCCAATTCACTAAATACATCTCTGAGGTTGGCGTAAGGCCTCCTCCAAAACTTCCAATTCTCTACCTACAACTTTGAGATTGGTGTAAGGCCCCCTCCATGACTTCCAATTCTCTACCTACATCTTGAAGATTGGTGTAAGACCCCCTATAAGGCTTCCAATTGTCTACCTACATCTTTGAGGTTGGTGTAAGGCCCTCTCCATGGCTTCCAATTATCTACCTACATCTTCGAGGTTGGTTTAAGGTCCCCTCCCGGACTACCAATTCTCTACTTACATCTTTGAGATTGGTGTAAAGCCCCTTCCACGGCTTCTAATTCTCTACCCACATCTTCAAGGTTGGTGTAAGGGTCCCTCCAAGGCTTCCAATTCTCTACCCACATCTTTGAGGTTGGCGTAAGGCCCCCTCCACGATCTCCAATTCTCTACCGACATCTTCGGGCCTCCATGGCTTCCAATTCTCTACCTACATCTTCGAGGTTGGTGTAAGGCCCCCTCCACGACTTCCAATTCTCTACCTACATCTTCTAGATTGGTGTAAGGTCCCCCACCTTGGCATCCAATTCTCTACTCACACCTTTTTAGATAGTAATAAGAACCCCACCATGGCATGTTACTCTCACTCTTCGAGGTCATCACATAAATACTGATTCCCATCCTCTATAAAAACCTAAAATCAATTAAGTCAACACCCACTCTCCAATCCCCAACGAGAGTTCCTAATCCTCAATTTTAATCAAATATCCACCTGCTATATCCCCAGCTTAAAAAAATAATATACATAATTCTACACCACCTTCTAGATCTGTTGACTTAGGAGCCTGTATTTATTTTGTTGATCTCGTTGGTCCAAACCATTACGTGCGGTGTGCTTGCCCAGCGCGCCACACCTATTGGGGTCCATTTGTTAATTTCTCTTTTGGTTGAGGTTTAATTTTTTATCTTTAATATCCTAGGGTCTAGCCATAGGAATTTCTTGTCGACTATTCCTAAAGAACTAAAAAAGGAACCCTTATCGTTAGAAATTCTAAACTCCCATTTGCTCAACTTGAAGCTCTACATATTGATCCTAACCTCTAACACTCAGTGGGTGGGGTCATTGTGGGGGAACTCAAGGAGAGTTCCTATAAGATTATTTGAACTTAGAGCTGGCCTTAGGTGCTAGTGTGGATCTAAGGCACTCACTTTCACTCACTCTCCCTCACAATCATAAACCCAAAATATCTTGACTTTGATCCCTTTATCTTTTGGGAGACTCATATTGATGGTCCCCTAAACCCACTGACCCTAGTCTAGGGTTTAGCTAAGACCAGTGCAAAGAGGACCCAAATAAAGTTTCCATTTGTCCATATCTTATGTATGGTGGTTGGTACCCCAACCCTACCAAAATATTCAACTTGGCATTTTGCCCCAAATCCCCCGAAAGTACCTAGATACCCTTGGAGCCCTTAACTTGGCCAAAATTCTCAAAATTCTCAAATTCAACCAAAATATCCAAACTTTTTCAAAAACCATTTCAAACATTTTGAAAATACCCAGGTTACCAAAAACTACCGAAAAGTTCCAAATTTACCAAAATACCCCCAAAATGGCCAAATTTACAAAAATACCCTTTGCACCACAAATTTTCCCATAACCTCCAAAATCACTCCAAATATCTCCAAAACAAATTTGGAGTTCTCAATTGAACCCAATTTGGTCAATTTGACCATTTTAACCAAAACCCCCAAATTGTCTTTAAG
>JXCR01094885.1:0-16106 GCA_002079205.1 Phalaenopsis hybrid cultivar
CAAGGCTCTAATAGTTAGGCATGAATACCAACTAAATCTCAGCAAAACTCAAAATTGGCTATTGGAATTTGTATTAGAAATCTTAATGCCTTGAGGCCAACATAATTGATGGATCAATATTCTAATGATTAAGTTTAGTTTAAATTAAGATACACACTACGCACAAGCATATGACATCAAGGAACAGTGTATCAGCACGATGGATGAAAATACTTTTGTACGATAGATCCAATCTCAAAGTGATTGTTTCACTATTCAGTGGGGCTACAAACCAGAATTTTTTCTCCTATCCTTAAAAAAAAAACAGAATTTATTTTAACTTTTGGGTCTAAGAAGGCAAACCATTTAGTTAATTACATTCTTGAAAGAGATAACTCTCAATTAAAATAGTGGTTATTCATTTTTGCGGACTACAACATTAGATATTAGGACTGGTGTTTAGAGTTTGAAGTGGGAATGTTTCAAATTTAGAATAGTTCTTCACCTATGGGCTTCCGTGGTATTTATGGACTTAATGAATTTATTGGCTTTTCCCGTAGTTTCCAAATTCACTACTGTAGAGATGGGCTTCAGAGACCGTTTGAGAGGATGTTATGCTCTCCCAAATTTGTGGTGTTTAAAACTACTACTAATTGGTTAAATTTTTCTATTTGAAATTTTGTCTGTTCAAGAAATAGTGATTTTCTGTGTTATAATTACAAACGTTCATTATAACACGTAATTCCACCTAAAAATCACATGACTTTATCACACGCCACACACAAATCACAAATTACGAATCCAACTGCACGTAAGTGTTAATTATTATTAATAATAATCCATTCATGAAAGTAACTCAGAATAATGAATTATTAAAATATAGAATTCTAAATCAACAAAGTTCATAATTACAATATATCTTCATGAAGTAGTTTTCTCTGCTTACAGAGGAGATGGCATAAAAGTGCTATTTTATTTTTACCCTCATTTGGGGTATTTCTGGTATTTTTACAAGTGTTGGCTTATCGTTTGACAACCTTCTGGCTCAGCCAGCTAAGCTTAGTTGATTTGGATTGGCGGGGTTAACTCAACCCGTTGAGCTTGGTAGGTAAGATTCGATTGACTTTTCCAGCCTATTGACTGTCTTCAATCCATGGCGAGGAGTTTTTGTGTCTCTGTGGGATGATCAGAGATACTATGCGGAGAAGGCTCTTCCATTGGGTCGACTCCACAAAGAGATAGACTATTACATCAAACTGGCTTTCCTATAGCTGATAGCTTAGAAGCTCAGTTGTCTTGTTTCCGGTTGAACGGCTCACGCTTGATCATCTGGTCTTCTTCTTGTCCGCCTTTTAGCTTGGTCAGTTTTGGCCAGGTTAACATGGCTTGTATGGCTTGGCACATTTGGTTAAATGGGCCTCACGATCTCCTTATAATGGATCTATCTCCATCGTACTCTTTTCTTTTGGAACTTTTGATCTCTTTAAGATCAATGCAGACACATTTTTATGTACAAATTCCGTACACATAGATCATATAGAAAAAAAAAAACCAAAGGATTAATATAAAGAAATTTTATTTACAATACTTCCGTTCACTATTTTAGTAATTGATTTAAGAATTACTAAAAAATCATATAATTATTTATTAATTAAACAAATATTAAAGATCATATCCAAATCAACACATGAAAGAGATGTCAAAACATACAGAGAACCAATAATAGGAGAGCAAGTTCAAGTGCTTGTTGGCTTGCTTGCTCTCTTATGATTGGTTGTCCGTATGTGCGAATAACCCCGCATATAGACAATCTCTCGGCCCGTAATATTTATTTCCATGAAGAGACACAATTAAAATTTTTGTTTCTCTAAATTATCAATTATTGTATTATGAGTGTTTTGTCATACATAACTTCTCAAGTTTTGGAGCCAATGAAATAATACAGCATCTGAGTCCACCACTTAGAATTTTTTTACTTGTAGCCAGCGTCTAAGCACAACACATTCTGATAACTGAATGTATTTTTTATTAAATAAGAACATTTTGGCACTGTGCCTTGAGCATTTGGTTAGTCCGGCACATTTCACCTATATATTTTTTTCTTACATCAGGCCTTAATATCTTTAATAAGCTAAAAACAGTAATTATAAACAATTTAAAATACTAAATTTAGCATTATAATTCAGTAACAAATCAACTACTTTTAATTTTGAAGATAGGTTATAACATCCTTAGAAATACTCAACAGAATGTGAATATATATAAAATGTTGTAGTTTCATCATTCAACATTTCTTCAATTTTAGAATTACTTATAATAATTATATCGTCTCGGCCAATACAAGGACTTATTTGCATCCCTTGAATATATGAATTAGAATGCAAGAGAGGTAGGTTTAGGGTTCACTCTACACATTCCAAGAATTAAAATTTGTGATTATGCAGTTTGTCTTTCTGGTTTCTTAGTATCACTTCTACAAGAAAAATAAGCAAGCAGATCATAGGTCAACACACAAAAATTTATATACTTAGTAGATCATTAATCAACATGCAAACTATTAACCGTCACCTAACATCTAATATTCCCCTAGTCAATCTTTCTATGATGCATGCTATAGTTTGACATATTATATATGCTTTACTTAATGGTTACAAATCTCTCTAAAAGAAGCAGACGAGTCAATCAATTGACATCATTCAATATCTTATAATTTTAGTTCATCATTACTCAAAGCTTGATAACATCTAACATTTTTCAGCTCACGATGCCCATTTTCCTATTCATGCTTCTCCACTATTCTGAAGAGAATGATTAAGTAGATAAATATCGATCATCATGTAACGTATGATGTTTTTATTAACCATCCTTTGATGCTAACAAATGTTTGAAATTTGTTATCAACTAACCCCCCTTTTTTAATTGTTGGTCTCTTGGCCTCCAAAAAAGAGAACACAACAAATAAATGGTTATCACTTAATNCACTTTATCACACGCCACACACAAATCACAAATTACGAATCCAACTGCACGTAATTGTTAATTATTATTAATAATAATCCATTCATGAAAGTAACTCAGAATGATGAATTATTAAAATATAGAATTCTAAATCAACAAAGTTCATAATTACAATATATCTTCATGAAATAGTTTTCTCTGTTTACAGAGGAGATGGCATAAAAGTGCTATTTTATTCTTACCCTCATTTGGGGTATTTCTGGTATTTTTACGAGTGTTGGCTTATCGTTTGACTACCTTCTGGCTCAGCTGGCTAAGCTTAGTTGATTTGGATTGACGGGGTTAACTCAACCCGTTGAGCTTGGTAGGTAAGATTCGATTGACTTTTCCAGCCTATTGACCGTCTTCAATCCATGGCGAGGAGTTTTTGTGTCTCTGTGGGATGATCAGAGATACTATGCAGAGAAGGCTCTTCCATTGGGTCGACTCCACAACGGGATAGACTATTGCATCAAGCTAGCTTTCCTACAGCTGATAGCTTAGAAGCTCAGTTGTCTTGTTTCCGGTTGAATGACTCACGCTTGACATCAGGTCTTCTTCTTGTCCGCCTTTTAGCTTGGTCAGTTTTGGCCAGGTTAACATGACTTGTATGGCTTGGCACATTTGGTTAAATGGGCCTCACGATCTCCTTATAATGGATCTATCTCCATCGTACTCTTTTCTTCTGGAACTTTTGATCTCTTTAAGATCAATTCAGACACATTTTTATGTACAAATTCCATACACATAGATCATATAGAAAAAAAAACCAAAGGATTAATACAAAGAAATTTTATTTACAATGCTTCCGTTCACTATTTTAGTAATTGATTTAAGAATTACTAAAAAATCATATAATTATTTATTAATTAAACAAATATTAAAGATCATATCCAAATCAACACATGTAAGAGATGTCAACACATACAGAGACCAATCATAGGAGAGCAAGTTCAAGTGCTTGTTGGCGTGCTTGCTCTCTTATGATTGGTTATCTGTATGGGCGAATAACCCCGCATATAGACAATCTCTTGGCCCGTAATATTTATTTCCATGAAGAGACACAATTAAAATTTTTGTTTCTCTAAATTATCAATTATTGTATTATGAGTGCTTTGTCGTACATAATTTCTCAAGTTTTGGAGTCAATGAAATAATACAGCATCTGAGTCCACCACTTAGAACTTTTTTACTTGTAGCCAGGGTCTAAGCACAACACATTCTGGTAACTGCATGTATTTTTTATTAAATAAGAACATTTTGGCACTGTGCCTTGAGCATTTGGTTAGTCCGGCACATTTCACCTATATATTTTTTTCTTACATCAGGCCTTAATATCTTTAATAAGCTAAAAACAGTAATTATAAACAATTTAAAATACTAAATTTAGCATTATAATTCAGTAACAAATCAACTACTGTTAATTTTGAAGATAGGTTATAACATCCTTAGAAATACTCAACAGAATGTGAATATATATATAAAATGTTGTAGTTTCATCATTCAACATTTCTTCAATTTTAGAATTACTTATAATAATTATATCGTCTCGGCCAATACAAGGACTTATTTGCATCCCTTGAATATGTGAATTAGAATGCAAGAGAGGTAGGTTTAGCGTTCACTCTACACATACCAAGAATTAAAATTTGTGATTATGCAGTTTGTCTTTCTGGTTTCTTAGTATCACTTATACAAGAAAAATAAGCAAGCAGATCATTGGTCAACACACAAAAATTAATATACTCAGTAGATCATTAATCAACATGCAAACTATTAACCGTCACCTAACATCTAATATTCCCCTAGTCAATCTTTCTATGATGCATGCTATAGTTTGACATATTATATATGCTTTACTTAATGGTTACAAATCTCTCTAAAAGAAGCAGACGAGTCAATCAATTGACATCATTCAATATCTTATAATTTTAGTTCATCATTACTCAAAGCTTGATAACATCTAACATTTTTCAGCTCACGTTGCCCATTTTCCTATTCATGCTTCTCCTCTACTCTGAAGAGAATGATTAAGTAGATAAATGTCGATCATCATGTAACGTATGAAGTTTTTATTAACCAACCTTTGATGCTAACAAATGTTTGAAATTTGTTGTCAACTAACCCCCTTTTTTGATTGTTGGTCTCTTGGCCTCCAAAAAAGAGAACACAACAAATAAATGGTTATCACTTAATAATCAATGTTCCTAATCAATCACCATTTGACATCTACAAATCACATTTATAAAGCATAGATGTTTGACCTTCATTTTCCTAGTGACCAACCTCTTCCCTTGTAAAAAAAACATTTTAATAAACTATTTATTGTCACATACACGAAAATCACTCAAAACCTACTATTAACTAGTGCCAAATATATATTAACAACAAACTTTTGACTTCATCTTCACGATAATCTGATTATCTCCTAAGAAGAAATAATAGAGTAATCTCCCATTATTACCTTATAATAACTCACGTCTCTTAAGACTCTTACTTTCATCTGAAGATATCTTTGGTTATTCATGTTTATTATAGTAGGCAAAATTTTTTCTTAATTAAGGTTAATAACATCTTTTATAATATATAACTTAATCTATTAGGATTATTTCAATCGGGCTATATTTTATGTTTTTCCCAATCTTCAATTTTCATGTTTAGTACCNTCTAGTGACCAACCTCTTCCCTTGTAAAAAAAACAGTTTAATAAACTATTTATTGTCACATACACGAAAATCACTCGAAGCCTACTATTAACTAGTGCCAAATATATATTAACAACAAACTTTTGACTTCATCTTCTCGATAATCTGATTATCTCCTAAGAAGAAATAATAGAATAATCTCCCATTATTACCTTATAATAACTCACGTCTCTTAAGACTCTTACTTTCATCTGAAGATATCTTTTGGTTATTCATGTTTATTATAGTATGCAAAATTTTTTCTTAATTAAGGTTAATAATATCTTTTATAATATATAACTAAATCTATTAGGATTATTTCAATCGGGCTATATTTTATGTTTTTCCCAATCTTCAATTTTCATGTTTAGTACCTCCACTCACTTTAAAGTGTTTTTAATTTACAATAACAAAAAATTTATTTGTAATAGGCATGCTAAACATGGACAATAGTTCCTTTTTGATGGAAAAAAATAAACTCTTTGAAGACATTTCAATATATAAAATGTTCATGCGACTAAATTACAAATGCAAATTTATTATTATTATTATTATTTTGTTTCCAAAGGCTAGCAGTTCATTCCAACATGATTTTCAAAATGGTAACTTTGTCATCCTTTTACGGAAAAAAAACGTCGAACAGCACTAGCTAAGCGTGGGGTTTTCTTAAACACACTCAAAAGTAGGATGTTTTCAAGCATGGATTAGCTGTCCTGTTTTGATGGTTTACTCTGCTGGTTTTTTAGGCGTTTGTGTTTCATTGTTTTTTTTCTTCTAAAATTTTTTGTTTGTTCTGATCTTTGATTTGGTGCTTTCTTTTTTGATTTTTTTGCAGGTTTAGAGCTCATTGGTAGCTGTTTTTTTTTTCTGTCGATGACTATGTTGTTGCTTCTGTCAATGTTTGTTGTTGGTTAAGTATTTTTGTATTGTGGTTGGTTAATTTTTGCCGGGTAGTTTTTGTTACGTCTAGTATTTATGTTTGTTGTTGGTTACGTCTAGCGTTCTCTATTGTATTCATTTTAGGGTTGTTTATCTTGTCTGTTGTATTCGGGTCATCATGTTATAACTCGGTGTTATTTCTTGTGTTTCTTTCAATAAAGGTGGCGTGACCCTATTTTTTCTCAAAANTCTCTTTTAAGACATTTCAATATATAAAATGTTCATGCGACTAAATTACAAATGCAAATTTATTATCACCATTTATTATTATTATTATTATTTTGTTTCCAAAGGCTAGCAGTTCATTCCAACATGATTTTCAAATTGGTAACTTTGTCATCCTTTTACGGAAAAAAAAACGTTTTATAATTAATGGGCAAAAAAAGAAAAAACCTAGCTAAGCATGGGGTTTTCTTAAACACACTCAAAAGTAGGATGTTTTTAAGCATGGATTAGCTGTCCTGTTTTGATGGTTTACTCTGCTGGTTTTTTAGGCGTTTGTGTTTCATTGTTTTTTTTCTTCTAAAATTTTTTGCTTGTTTTGATCTTTGATTTGGTGCTTTCTTTTTTTATTTTTTTGCAGGTTTAGAGCTCATTAGTTGCTGATTTTTTTTTTTCTGTCGGTGACTTTGTTGTTGCAATGTTTGTTGTTGGTTAAGTATTTTTGTATTGTGGTTGCTTAATTTTTGCCGGGTAGTTTTTGTTACGTCTAGTGTTTATGTTTGTTGTTGGTTACGTCTAGCGTTCTCTATTGTATTTATTTTAGGGTTGTTTATCTTGTCTGTTGTAATCGGGTCGTCATGTTATAACTCGGTGTTATTTCTTGTGTTTCTTTCAATAAAGGTGGCGTGACCCTATTTTTTCTCAAAAAAACTAAAAAAATGTAGGATGTTTAGTGAAAATTTGTGAAGCAAATTTAAAATGTTATGAATCAATGTTACTTTAATCGTAATAAAATAAAAATTGAAATTACGATACTTTGTTCATATTTTTTAGAATATGCACCTATAGCTTGTTCTAGTCCTATCGTAACAAGTTTTAGAGCAAGTCGTGCTAAAGCTAAAAAATATGCAGTTACATAAGACAAAAATCAGATTAAAATATGTGTTTCTCAAAGCTGACAATCTTCGAAAATATTGTTTTAGAAGAAATTTATCATATAAATGCACTTATATATATATATATATATATGTTTATTTATTTTCTTATAACTCGAATGTATTTTATCTTATTTAAATTATTAATAACATTCTTGAGATGTGCTAAATCACTTCATGATTTGAAGTTGACGAATGCTCGGTCGGCAACTTGGGAAACATATAGCCGAAATTTTNCAAAAATATGCAGTTACATAAGATAAAAATCAGATTAAAATATGTGTTTCTCAAAGCTGATAATCTTCGAAAATATTGTTTTAGAAGAAATTTATCATTTATATATATATATATATATATATATATANACAGCAGGCGGTGAAACGCATTACCTGAGTTGGTTAGGATTTGTGTGCGAAGGAGTTGATAACGTTGCTTATGTAGTGATTTGGTGAAGATATCCATCGGTTGATCCTGGGTATGTATGTAGTGTTGTTGAAGATGATCAGACTGAATATGTTGCCTTATGATGTGGTAATCGATTTCGATATGTTTCATGCAACGATGAACAACTAGGTTGTTGGCAATGGCCATTACTGATATGTTGTCGCACAAAAGTGGTGCTGATTGTTTCTGTGGAATGCTCAACTCAACAAGCAAATGACGAAGCCAAATAAGATCTGCGGCAGCAACAACCAAAGCAAGATATTTGGCTTCCACGGAGGAGCGAGCGACCATGATTTATTTCTTGGTTATCCACGAGATTGGTGTTCCACCCAAGAAGGTACAAAAGCCTGTGACTGAATTTCAGTTAACGAAGTCGGTGAGCCGATCCACATTGGAGTAGGTTTGAAGTGTATAAGGACCATGATAAAATTTGAGAGCAGATTCAATTGAGACTTTTGGGTAACGTAATAAGCGTTTAAGAAGTTTATAGTGAGAGACCAGTGGGGCATGCGTATGTTGGCAAAGAGAATTGACGACAAAGACAATATCCGAGCATGTTATCTTGAGATATTGAAGGGCGTTGGTGATCCTATATTCAATGGGATTATGAAAGGCTTTATTGTGAGCAACAATTTCATACCTCTTTGCAAGAAGCAGAGTTGCAACCGGTTTGCAATCAAGCATAGATGTGTCTTGTAGGATGCGATGAAGGTATGGATGCTGAGATAGAGACAAAAACTCTTTCGTGCGATTCACATGGATGCCCAAGAATTTAGACCCTTCACCGAGAAACTTGATTGGGAAGGTGGATTGTAGCTGTTATATGAAGAGTTTGTGTGTGTTGGAGGAGTAGAGCAACAACGATGGATCAGATTTGCTGATGTGAAAGCCTCGTTTGATGAAAAATATAGAGAAGGTGGCAAACCATTGACGAAGTAATTATTTTAGGCCGTATAATGCTTTCTTGAGTAAGCATACATGATTTGAGAAGTTGGGGTCTTTGAAGCCTACTGGTTACTAGCTTGTTGCATATAAATCGTGTCTTCAACAGTTCCATGCAAGGATGCATTAACAACATCAAATTGGAGTAGTGGCCACTGCTTGTTAAGGGCAAGGTTTATGACAGTGCAGAGAGTGGCCATTTTAATGATTGAACTAAACTTCTCGGATTAATTGACATTGAATTCCTATTTGTAGCGTTGAGCAATGAGGTGAGCCTTATACCAAGTTTCCCACTACAAGAATTTAGGTTTTTTCCGGCGGCCACAATCTGTCGGTTTTGATGAGAAAAGTCGTTGCTTTTAATGTTACTGATAGTTTTAGGCTTATAGGTTTTTTTGAAAACCGACTGATATTTTGACAGTATAAATTTATAGATGGTTACTGATAGTTCACATTGATGCCCAAGAATTTAGATACTTCACCGAGAAACTTGATCGGGAAGGTGGATTGTCGATGTTATATGAAGAGTTTGTGTCTGTTGGAGGAATAGAGCAACAACGATGGATCAGATTTACTGATGTGAAAACCTCGTTTGATGAAAAATGTAGAGATGGTGGCAAACTGATCCACGATTAAATATAGTTGTGCAAAATATATAAAGTTGGCTCTGCTATGTAACAGTGCCAAAAACTTGATGCAATTTTTTATAAATAAGAAATTTAAGAAATTAATGTTGGGATTCTACACAATATACGTATCATTATCAAGTAATAAATAACTTTCTATTTAAGCCTTGAATATCGATCCCACAGGGAATGTTTGAATTTGAAATGATAAATTAACTAAGAGAGTCACAGAAAGTAAAACAAAATTACTGTCACTAATTTCTAATGTTAATATATTATCAGAACTAAATTATTTAACTACTAGCAAAACTGAAATGCAAAGTTTAAACAGTAACTACCAAACTATTAAACTATGTTCATATGATGAAGATTTCTTATGCAAAAAAATATCTTTCCCACTACAATGAGATTTTGGTAAAATGAGATGAGATAAATGATTTTAGTATATATTGTGCTAAATATGAGCAGCTTTAATTCTCTACCCTGATACAGTGTTATAGAAAATCATTGGCTAATCCCAGATTTAGTCCCTAAATCCGTGGCTAGGCTAGGAGGACACTTGCTCCCACTCCAGAGCTCCCACTTCCCTTCACCTGAAGGCTAACTCTAGCTTTAGTTCTTAAACACTAAGACCAAATTGGAGATTTTAGGCTGTCACCCTTAAATTTCCACTTCTACACCCAATAATATATATTTCCCTATTTATTTGCACTTAGTTCTATGAACGAAATTCTCATTCATGAAATCAAATGTGATCCCCACTCTATTGTAGAACTCATACTCCATTTTCCGGATCATATGTTTCACAACAAATTTTAATAATTCGATTGGTCAAATCAAAAAGTAAATTAAGTTCGGAGTTGAAAAATCATCACAATTTATTTTATATTTTAACATTGACACGTCTATATTATCTTTTCATTTTACCATATCTAGAAGTACAGAGAAAGATAAAGAAAACTACTCAGACTTCATGAGAAAGATACAACAAAACACAAATTTCATATATAAAAGTAAAGTTCATACAACACTAATAAACAAACAAAACTTATCTGAAACTCTTTCTCAATGCAAATCCCTTGTTTATACAACAATAATAAACAAAGAACACTTATCTGAAACTCTTTCTCAAAGCAAATCCTTTGTAAAAACTGCTTAGACTTCATGAGAAAGATACAACAAAACACAAATTTCATATATAAAAGAAAGTTCATACTAAAAAAAACAAACAACACTTATCTAAAACTCTTTCTTAAAGCAAATCTCTTGTAGCCTTTCCTAGGAAATATAGAAAGAAGAAATCTCTCACTTTTTTCCTTCTCAACACTCTTAGAGAAAGATTCACACTTAATCTCAACACAAAAACTCTAAATTCTTAAAGAAAAATCACTAATAGACTCCAAAATGGTGGTGGAATGAAGATGGAAAAGTGTATGGTATGTAAGAGAATGAATGGTGGCGAGGAATGGCAAAAAGGAGCAAATTTTCTGATCAATTTCGGCCTCAAATAGAGCCTAGAGTCGGTTCTCCAAAAACTCTTCAAAAAGCGTCCAAATTCGTCGAATCTTCTAGAAACAGGGTCTGAACCGACACTGACACCGTCGGTGCCCATTCTGACGTTATCGACGCCAGTGTTCTGTAATTTAATTCGATGTTCTCTATCCAACGGTGCCGTCGACGCTAAACAAATTTTTAACTTCTCCATTTTGACTCCAAATTTCATCCTTTTTGGTTAATTTTTTGCTCCAAGCTTGTAAAAAAATATTAAAAATACCTTCCATTAAAGTGCAATATCACAAAAAATGAGTATAAAATATGTGTCTAAAAATGCATATATTTTTGATGTATTAAAATCATTAACGAGGTGATTGTTTTGGGCCGTATAATGCTTTCTTGAGTAAGCATACATGATTTGAGAAGTTGGGGTCGTTGAAGCCTATCAGTTGCTGGCTTGTTGCATATAAATTGTGTCTTCAACAGTTCCATGCAAGGATTGATTAACAACATCAAATTGGAGTAATGGCCACTGCTTGTTATGGGCAAGGTTTATGATACTGCGGAGAGTGGCAATTTTAATGATTGGACTAAAAGCCTCAGATTAATTGGCATTGAATTCCTGTTTGTAGCCTTGAGCAATGAGGCGAACCTTATGCCGAGCTTCTCACTACAAAAATTTAGGTTTTTTTGTTGTGGCTACAATATGTCGGTTCTGATGAGAAAATTCGTTGCTTTTAATGTTACTGACAATTTCAAGCTCATAGGTTTTTTCCGAAACCGACTGATATTATGACAGTATAAATTTATTGATGGTTATGCAATAATTTAATGTCGTACATTTTTCCTAGAAAATTTGAGTTGTTGGTAATCGTCCGTTTGTATAACCGGCAGTTCTCTCCTTGGTAATAGTGACATCATACATGTCGAAAAAGTATCGAACCCATCAATTTATAAAGTAGGCAAAATCATTGGTTATGCTTATGTGTTGTTTTCTATAACCAATGAGTTAACTGTTAGAAAAATATTGCACCCGTTGGTTTTTTAATGGAGGTAAAAACCGTTCGTTAAGCATCATTTACGTGTCACTTTTTATAACCTATGTGTTAACTGTCAGAAAAGTGTTGTGCCCGTCTTTTTTATGCGACGCACCTTAAGTCGTTGGTTATATATCAATGAAGCGTTTGTAATAACTTCCATCAGCTAGCCATCAGTTTTACATATTTATAAGTTTGGAACCATCGTAAAACCGACAGTAAGCCGTCAGAAACATGTCGCATAAGGAAAAAAAATAAATTCCTTATTTCATATTTACATTACCACAACTACTATCACAACATCTATTACATAATTTCAAGCATTTAAAAAAACAACATACCTGTCAAACAATAATTTATCCGATCAAATAATAAAATAAATAAAATGCATTCACTCAAAAATATGTACATCAGTAAACCCAAAAAATATATGCCCAAATATACATAAACTTAAAAAAAAACCCCTCCTAATCATCCTCCTCTATCTCGTCAGCCTCATCCTCATCGTCCTTTGCCGCTTTCTCTTCCTATAATGTTGTCATTGCCATGCCACATTCACTCATCCATTACCGTTAGAAATCCAAATCAGCCTTTAGCTTGGTCTCCGTTTTGGCTTTCAACTCCTACCTCATGTGAGAAAATCGGGTCTCTATCTCAACAGAGAATGTCGTAACACACCTGGAGATTTCCTCGTCATGTGTGGTAGAGGTAGAAATTGTAAATGCACTGGTGAAGGAGTGAACGTGGTATGCAAACCCCTGTGACTCGAGCCCATAAACTCGACCCTTTTTCTTCCCTCCAATAGCCTCCTTCCATAGGTTGTACTTAGAAAGATCATGCTCGTGGATCGTAATACCTACAGATACCTGGGATCGACTCTCCTTCAGCTGCTAAAATCTCTCATACAAACAAAAGTAGTTATAGTTAGTTAGAGCTAACATGTATTAATATCATACTAGTTTAGCTCGTCAATTCCTTAGGTCTCACGAGATCTATCGTCGATTCAAGAGTGGCCAGACCGCCTTTTGTTGGTTGCTCATGTACATCGGTGGCGGAGGGCTCTTATCCAATCTCCACAGCCTGTTCATGAAAAGAAATTGTTTGAATACATGTTCAATTATAAAAATCCATATAGAAGAAATGAAATCTTACCTTCTTCACATGTTTTTTGTATGTGAGGGCACCCACTAGTGTGCTTGGAGGGCTTTGTGCCTTCACAGTCCGACAACATGTTCTTCTTTGCCTGCTCCCTCTTCTTCTGGTCGTTTGTAGAATCCCAGACACTAAGCATTGTGACAAAAACATCCTTTACGAATCATAGAGGGACTCTATCGCGATTTTAGGGTATCGTCAAACATGTCCCATAAGCGTTCGCTGCCTTTTTCCTCGAAGTTGTGTCAGATGTGCTCCTTGCGCTCAGGTCGCTAGGAGAATAATTGCTGCAAATATTGTATGGATTATGTTCGATTGATAAATAAATAAAAACAACTTAAGTTATTTGTGAAGGATACTTACTAGAAACTCTTGATACTAAAGATTATGAATAGCCATAAGGATCTCCTTCCACAATAAGTATGTTGAGTATTACTTGCTCCAAATGATATTATGAATGACATGGATAGTCTAGCTCTTTATTGTTATCCATATAGTAGAAATGTCTCTGTCGAAGTAACATGGCAATAACATGTTTTTTGTATGTTATTGAATCAATAACAATAACATGAATAACAAGCAGCACCTTAATTGAATCAATAACATGTTACTAATTGAATCAATAACATGAATAACAAGCAACACCTTAAAACAAAAATTTGTTATTTTTATATTCAATTTAAAAAATAAAAAGGTAACTGACAATATCTTAAAAAAAAAAAAACTTGTGTGTTGCCAACAAGCTCGATGCGGTAGCTGCTGCTTGTCAACTCATGTTCGGTAGAGGCAGCGCGAAACTCTGATGCACTCAAACACGTTGCAGTTGGGGTGTGGGTGTGGGCCAGAGCACGGGGTGTGGGTGAAGGTGGGTGTGGGGATGGTAGGGGAGGCGGGGCGAGGGGGGTAGTGGGGGCAGGTACATAGGCGGGTGCGGAGGTGGGGTTTCAGGACGGTGGCGATGGTGAGTGTGGTGGTGGCGAGGGTGAGGGCGGGTGCATAGGCAGGGCGGAGAGGGGTTCAAGGCAGGTGCATAGGCAGGGCAGAGAGGGGTTCAGGTCGGGTGCATAGGCACGGCAGAGAGGGGTTCAGGGCGGTGTTGGGTATAGGAGTGAGGGTGGGAGTGTGTGTCGAAGTCGGACGACCTCTCCTATCATTCTTCTTTGTCGGATAGCATTGTGGTCCATGCCTTCCCTACTGGGGAGGGAGACCGTTCCTGCCTCTAGTCAACATGGGCAACTAGGAGAAATAGATTTATTAATTCGTGCACATAAAATATACTTTAGTTTTTTTTAATTAGTGCACATAAAATATACTATGTAATAAAATAAAAATAGAACAGCACATGTTAAACATAAAACACATAAGTATGCAGTGAACAAGTAGGCAAAACTGTAAAGTACAAGATGTAACTACTAAAACCGAAAACACAAGACTATGCAATAAAGTGAAATATGAAATTCAACGAAAGGTACAATAAACATACTCATCTTATTCAACATCATCTGAAGAGCGACTAGAGGTTGTAGTCAAAATCTCTTCTTCAAACATATCGTCAGAGTCGTACCGATCATAGATATTAATTTCTTTATATTTGTCAGAAGCAACCTCTTGATTGAGCTCTTCATCGATTGTATCAAGTGGAAAATAGAAACATGCCATTTTAGTTTGTTGATGGGTGGGTTTAATGTTATTCTGAATATTAATTGTGACACTTGGTTTACTCGAAATGACAACGGCCCAATCTACGTTTTCTCTTGCTCTATGTGAATATCGAAGACAGTAAACCTGACTCACCCGTTAGGCTGGAATGAAAGGATCAAATTTAGCATGTCTTCTATTCACTTACACTTCTATAATATTATATAGTTGGTTTACCCTTGCTCTATGATTAGAAACAGAATCGAACCTAGTACAACTGAATAGGAATACACGTCCTCCCATAGAGCCGAGATAAGATAATTCAACAACTTCTTTCAAAATCCCATGATAGTCTACCTCGTCGTCGGACTTATCATTTACTTTAACACAAAAGCCAGAATTAAAAGATTTTTTTCTTTAGACCGTAATCTCGTACCAAATTTGTACTCATTTACATCATAAATTTGTTAGATTTTCATGATGCGCACACGTCTCCAAGCAAGATCTATCAACCCCTCATCTCTCGAGCTTGCAAAAAGTTAGAGGATTGCATGCTTCTAGCTAGGTGAAGGCGGAGGTAATATACCTAGTAGGAGTTGGTTAGGATATTGCATGCGTGTACCTGTGATTACGGGAGAGAGTGGCGGTCCCACCATACAGCAGGCGGTTAAAAGCATTATCCAAATAACCGAATAGTGTGTCAGTATTAAAAATAATGATGTTTTTAATAAGATATGAAAGATTTACATGGCATAAATATAAAAACAATACTTTCAAATTAGATATATAAATGTATGGTAAACGGGTGGTAGGTACCTAAACGCCCCAAAATTTTCATCAGAAGATTTTTTGCCAACCAAAGACATGAAAAACTACGGTTGAGAAAACCACGGGTAGGGCTGTCAAAATGGCTCGTTGTTCGCGAACAGCTCGTGTTCGACTTGTTAAGAAGCTCGTGTTCGGCTCGTTAATTTCGTTTGATAAGTTAACGAGCCGAACACGAACCAAGATGTGTTCGTTCGTGTTCGGCTCGTTTTGGCTCAAAATAATACTCATCAAGTTTATATATATATATAT
>JXCR01094903.1:0-27502 GCA_002079205.1 Phalaenopsis hybrid cultivar
GCCAACTCCAATCCGATAATTAAGGCTTTATATATATATATATATATATATATATAATATTATATTATATAATATTAATTATTATTATATTATTATATTTATCGTTTGCCTATTCTTCTCCCGTGCACGTCTTCGCGGCAAAGTGAACATCTTTCTTGGCTAAAATCGATGTTCCGGACGCGTTGGCGCAGTCCGTTTCATTGTATGGGGTCATTTGGGCCACTTTTTCGACTATCGTGCCCAAAACGATAATTCAGACATTTTAACCCCGCCAAAATTGCGCGTGACGCTCCACATAATATATTTCGCCCCGATCGGACTCGTCCAACGTGCCAGAAGCCGACCGGCCTTTCATCTGAGTGAAAGCCATAGTCTAGCAGAGTGACCCTGGCTACATGCCCCCTCAACACGTGCCAAAAGGTCCCAAGTGAGTGCCTCGAACCATCGGATGCTGCAGGTGAACCGTAGATCGTCTTAAGCCGTGTAAGTGGACACTCTACACTTGTGACATCAAAAATTGATGCCAACAGTGTCTTCTCTCTTAGCATAAGAAAGCCCTATGCTTCCGGCGGTTAGCGTTTCTACGTTGAGTTCTCTATAGCGGTGCATCTGGAAGTGTTTCATCATTGGCAGCGACTAGGCCTCCGGTTGGTGTAACTATCATGGACGGCAGGAGACTAGTCCCCTCCAACGGGTCTTGTTGTACCATCACATTTTTTCCCTCCAATGAGGAACTATCTCTGGTGCTTAACTTTAGCAGCGATGATAGCCCTTCTTTTTCCTGACGGCTAACCACATCCATCAGAGAACCCTCATAATCCATGTCTACTTGACTGAAGTCAATGTCAAAGTCTATGATGCCGCCCTGCGGCGCCCTTTCCTTGTTGACTGTGAGGTTCCAGACATCTTTAAAAGCAAAGATCAGCCTCTGGCCTGACATTTTTCTCTACAGACGGCAGGAAAAATATCAGCGAGCGAAACTTAGCGTGAACAAGAACAAAGCAAAATGTTTGTTAAAGAAAAATTTAGCTTATATTGGTGAGAAAATTATTTATTTTAGTTTAATATTAATTTAAAGATATAAAAGAGAAAATTGAAATGTATAATTTCAAAAATTTTCATTAAATTGAGGCTAATTTTATTATAAAATTTTTGGACTCGATCACAAATGTTTGGCCAATAGATAACCCCAAAACAATCAAAATTTCAAAATTTCAAATCAAGTGATATCAAGCAATGTCAGGTTGTATAGTATGTCTTCGGGTCGCCCGTTGATCGATAGCATGGGTCTCACCCCAGAAAATCTACTAGCTGGTAGGCTCCTCCTGTGTAGACCTTTTCTACGACAAATGGTCCCTCCCAAATTGGCTCAAATTTTCCACCTATCTTGTGGCGTGAAAGAATGGGTATTTTGAGCATAAGGACAAGGTCACCAACTTTGAATGTCCTTGGGCGGACCAATTTTTCATGAGCTTGTACCATCTATTCCTGGTAAAGTTCCAAATATTATTGTGTTTCTAGTCGTTTTCCTTCAAGACTCTAATTCCTCGAGTTTGAGTTTTGCACTTTCTTTTGTTGTAAGCTGGTTGGCGACAACGACTTTGAGAGACAGCATTTGAACTTCTAACGATAGTATGTCCTCGGACCCAAACAAGAGTCTTGAACGTTGTCCGGTAGGCCCACAAAGCTTCTAATACTTTGTTGTATGAATCTCTTTTGTTTTCATCTAGCGGCTTCTTCAAAATATGTACCAATGTCTTGTTGAAGGCTTCGGCTAAGCCATTTGCCCTGAGATAGTAAATTATAGAATATCTCCTGTCTATCCCATGTCGTTTGACAAAATTGTTGATTTTGGTGTTTTTGAAAGTTGTCTCATTATCATAAATTATTCTTTGCGGTACATAACTTGTCTTTTGAAGAATTGAAGGACGTGTTGTGTCGTAACTTCTCGTAACGGCACTGCCTCTGCCCATTTGGAAAAGTAACCCATAGCGGCAAGTATAAATCTGTGTCCTTTGGAAGATGGAGGGTCTATCGAACATATTATATCCATGCCCCAACACTCGAATGGCCACGAGGCGACTGTTGGGAGTAGCACATTTGAGGTTGGTGCAAGACCACCCCATGCACTTGGCACTGGTGACATCTTCTAGTTGTATCCACACAATCTGGCAAGTTCTTCTTTAACAATATTTTGTGCTTTGGCTCTACTCAAACATCGTAGCCACATTTGATCGAATGATTTTTTGTAGAGGACGTCACCCCTAGAGCGTAATACATAGCCCTTTTTGTAATGTGATGTGCCTCAAACTTGTCCTCTGGCAGCTTTCCAGTTTACAAATATTTCATCAATGGCTTGCACCAATCTTCTTTAATATTAGCAACCGCAATCATCATATCTTCTTCTTTTTCAAGTTTATGTAGATTTTTTAGGTCAATTTGAGATAAAACATATCTTCCTTGTATTGTAATGTCAATGGAATCCTCCAAGGGACATACCAGCTCCTTAGCAAGTTTTACTAGAGTGTCAGCACGAGCATTATCTCTCTGAAGAATCTGGTAGAAAGTTATACTAGGAATCTGCTCCAATAGCTTCATTGAGTACCGATAGTATTCTTCTAACCTTGGTTTTAAAATCTTGTACTGTCCAACAACTTGCTGGATGACCAGTTGAGAGTCACCGTAGATGACAATATCTGTTATGTCCATCGAGATTGCCAACTCCAATCCGATAATTAAGGCTTCATACTCTGCTTCATTGTTGGTACATGGTCTGTCAGGTGGTATGAGAACCTCAGCATACCCTTATCTGACGTGATAAAGATCAGACTAATCTCTGCTTTGCCTGGTATAACTGTGTCTGCTCCTTTGTCTCTTCTGGCTGACAAAGCTTCATCAAAGTACATCTTCCAGCGTTGCGCACTGGAGAATTTCATTTGTAATATCTGTTCATCTAGTACTTTGTCATTAAGTGGGGACCCAGCTGGCAGTGGGTGTACAGCAAGAAAGTCTGCTAAAATCTGTCCCTTGATAGTACGGAGGGGAACAAAAGTTATATCAAATTGCAATAAAATCATTGACCATCTTGCTAAACGTCCGAAGAGTGTTGGTCGGGTCATCAAATATTGCAACAAATTAACTTTCGATATTAGGGTAATCTTATGAGAAAGCATGTAATGTCTAAGCTTTTGAGGGGAAAAAATCAAATCTAGACAATGCTTCTCAATAAGTGGATACCTTATCTCTGTCGATATTAGGCGGCGACTCAAATAGTACAAAGCATTTTCCTTACCCTCATCATTTACTTGGGCTAAGAGGGCTCCAAGAGAGACATCTAAGGCCGCAGTATAAAGTATCAACGGTTTCTCCGGGATAGGGGCTGCCAAAACAACGGTTTCTCCGGGATAGGGGCTGCCAAAACAGGAGGTCATTAAATATTTTTTAACGTTCTCAAAGGCTCGTTGGCATTTCTCTTCCCAAATGAATTTGGCGTCCTTTTTAATTAGTGCTGAGAAGGGCTGACACCTATCTGAGAGATTAGAAATAAAGCACCTCAGATACGTCAACTTCCCTTGGAAAGAATATAGTTGTTTCAAAGTTTTGGGTGGAGGCATTTCCAAGATAGTTTTAATCTTATCTGGGTGGATCTCAATTCTCTGATGACGAACAACAAATCCTAGAAATTTCCCGGAGGTAACACCAAAGGTGCACTTTAAGGGATTCATCTTAAGGGCATATTGTTGTAACCATTCGAACACGATCCTCTAGTCGTATAAATGGTATACTTTTTGTTTTTTTTGATGACCAAATCATCCACGTAACATTCCACTTGGTTGTGAATGAGATCATCAAAAATCTTTGTCATAACTCATTGGTGTGTTGCTCCAGCGTTCTGTAAGACAAACGGAATCACTGTGTAGCAGAAAATCCAGATAGGTGTTCTAAATGTTGTAAGTGTTGCATCCTCGGGAGCCATTTTGATATCCTCAGGAGCCATCTTGATATCCTCGTGAGCCATCTTGATCCTTCCATGAAGGAATAAATTTTGTGTGTCGAAGCGATATCCACCAACATTTCTGGTGTCGGTAATGGGAATTCGTCTTTTGGATATTCTTTATTCAAATCCTTGAAGTCGACACGTACACGGATTTTTCCATTCTTTCTTTTAACTAGCATAATGTTAGCTAACCATGTAGGGTACTGTTCTTCCTTTATAAAGTTAGTGTCTATTAGATTCTTCACCTCGGCGATGACTTGCTGCTCTATTTTGAGGCGCATTCTTCTAGGAGCTTGTTTCACTGGGGTTATATCTTTGTCTACCCCGAGTTTGTGAACGGCTATCTCTGCTGATAGGCCTGACATTTCTTCATAAATCTATGCGAAGCAATCTTTGAACTCTGCTAATAGTTTGATCATTTCTAAAGATTCTTGGTCGTTGAGTAGAGAACTTATAAACGCAGGTCAGGGTTATTCTTCCGTCCCGAGGTTAATTTTCTTTAATTCATCGATAGTTGATTTGATTTTCTTCTCAAATTCTGGTAGAGCATCTTCTATTAGCTGATCAGTAGAGTCATCCTCCACATTGAGGTAATCCTCTTCTGATTCACTAGTAACAACCATGAAAAATTTTGAATCATCAACTTGTCTGACTGTACCAAATCCGAGACCTCTTTCGAGTTAGGAGTTTGACTTTTAACATCCCATAATTTTTCAAAAAGTTGTATTTATCTTTTGGCATTTATTTTGGCAAATGTCCCTGTTGAATTAATGTTTGTACACAAGGCGAAAAATAACCAAAAGGCAATTCCATTAATTCATTAGGACAATCATCCAAATTTACATGATTTTAAAGATTAGTAGAAGTACAAGCGCAATAAAACTTGATCGGCTTTGAACCAGCGTTACGGACTTCCTTAACCTCTAAACTCTCAATCTTTTGAGGTAAAATTGGTGTTCACATAATGGTTTATCTGATCATACATTGTCTTATATTCACTTTTCTTCGTATCTTCCAAGAATATCTCGTACTGAAGTTTCTTTTATTTTGTCATCATTATTTCATCTTCAAAACTGTCTTCATCACCAAGGTTGATAGTCGGCCTTGTCCGTTCAAAAATTAAGCTAGTTCTTCCTCGTTCACATCCCCAACCTCGACTTCAGGTGCGCGAACTAAAAGAACCCCCACCAACTTGTTGCAAGAGAGTGGTGAAAAATTGCTGAAGCGGAGTTGAATGGCTTCCTCTTTGTGATTCTTCTGATTCTTCTCCTTTATTTGTCACAATTTCACTAGAGAATACAGCTTTCTTTGGAGGCGCGTAGTAGGCGGCATCTTCATAAATACCAACTTCATCAACTGAAAATGATTGTAAATCTCCGTTAACGCAATGTTCTTGCCCATCTTTGTAGTATTTAATGCACTAGTGTAGAGACGATGGAACCATGTTGTGTTCGTGAATCCATGGTCGGCCAACTAGAGCGTTGAAAGAGGTCTCAGCGCCAATGATATGGAACTTAGTGGTTGTTACTAATTCGCCAACTTTCATAAGTAATATAATTGATCCAAGGGCTCTTTCTCCCTTTTGGTTGAACCCTCTTAGCATCATTTTATTGGTCATGAGCTCCTGTGCTTCAATGTCCAAATAGGTCAATGTCCGTAGACTCATCAAGTTGAGTGATGCTCCAGGATCTACTAAAACTCTGGATAGCACAAATCTGCCAATGTTAATGGAGATATAGAGCGTACGATTGTGGTCAGTGGTAACGAGCAGCAAATCTTCATCTGTGAAGGTTACCCCAGACTATTTCTTCAACAAGCAAACTTCATCTGAGGATGTGTTGACCAACTGAGCTTAGCAAATTTTTGGATCAAGCAAAGTTGTAACCAGATACTCTCTCATCTACTTTGATAGGATTAGAGCGCCGTAGATGCTTAATCTGGCTAAAAACTTCCTAAAATGAGCTAGCATGTTGTAATCCACTTTGTATGATCTTTTGATTTTCTCTTGGTTATGTGGCTCTTCCATTGGCAGAGGTGGAGGTAGTTCTTCTCGAGTTACTATGTGCTTTCCTTTATCTGTTAGAGCTATTCTCAGGGGTAATACTTTGTTGATGCTTAAGTTTACTTCTGTAATTTCTTCTTTTTGAGATATCATTATTGAATCTTCTGATGTTTCCTCTTTTTCAGAAAGATCTAAGTTGATGGCAAGTGGTGCACCGTGGTACTCGATGATTGGTTCCTCACTTTCGGTGCTGTCGTAAGCAGTATTGTCGATGTCTTCTTCAGTCTTGTTAATGAGTTCATCGGATTCAAGTACAATTTGAGGATCATTTTGGGAATCGAGATCCAGACAAGATTGGTCAAAATCAGTTATGTTATCACCAGAAATAGTTAAAACGTAGTCGAATTCGTAATCATTATACTCATAAGACCCTAGAGGGGTAAAAAGATAATCATACACGGTCAAGATTTTGAGAAATTTCTTCCCCGAATTTGAGACAACTAATCTAGTAGAGGAAGCCCCTATCCTACCCTTCGTGTTATCAGTCTTCGTGATGGTGTTCTTCTTTGTCTTCGATGATGACGAATCTCCTAGTGAAATCTTCATCTTGGGCTTGGTAGGCTGAAGACTCTGAATGGTGGCTTGTTTTGATGCATCCTGGATTTGGTTCAGTATCCTCTTGAGCTAGTTCCAACTTGTACTCCATCTATCTTTTCCAGTATATGGGTCAATCGGAGAGATTGGTTCAGCCGTAATCATATTTATAGAACATTTTTTTAGGTTCTTTTAAATATTCTTTCGGGATCATTGTATTTCCTTTTTTAAGGTTCCTCTCGATACAGTTTTTAAAGACGAAACATTCCTCTATAGTGTGTCCCAGCAATCTGTGATATGGACAATAATTTGGTTGATCTTCCTTGTTGACCTTTTCGGGTTTCTTTGGATCTGGTAGTCTGAACTTAGGCTTCTTCATTAGACTTCAGAACATTTTGGGTACGGCTTCGTCTTTGAAGGAATACACCACCTTCCTAAGTTCTGCAATGGTCATTTCCTTATTCTCTATTCGGTATGATCCTTCCTGAAATGGTTGCTAGCTAAACTGACCATACTATTTTGTTTGTTGTTGAGTGTGCTGTGATGACGACTGACGAGAATTTTTTGCATGTATCTTCATTGGTTGTTTTCCTTTATCGTTTGTTGCCACCGTTCCAGACTTCCTTTCAAAAACTCTGGTTGCCTTAGCTTTACTGAGTAGTTTCTTGAAGGTTTTAATGGTGAGTCCCTTGAGCATGAAAGCTACTAGCCCATGAATGCTCTTGAGTAAGATCTCAATCGTGTGATGTTCTTGTAGTTGAGGTTCACATTTCATGCTAAGGTTTCTCCACCTCAATATATAGTCCACTAAAGTCTCATTGGGCTTTTGCTTTTCCATCATGAGATCTCCAATAGACACATGTTGTTGTGCTTCGACAAATCTCTTCACGAATAATTGTTCTAACTCAGTGAATGTCTTAATTGATTCTTTGGGTAAATCGGCATACCAATCAAAAGTGATTCCTGACAAGTTGCTGACAAACTGACGGAAAAGAAAGGCTTCTTTACCTTTGGAATTACCACAACTGGCTCAAAAATGTGTTATGTGTTGCTGAGATTTCCAGTTCTGTCGAATATCTTAAAGTTCGGTGACACACCCTTAGGATAGGGTACGACATCAAACTCTTCCGGGTAACGAATACCATTTAAAACCAATGCACCACCCTTATATTGGTTTAAGGCCTCTCAAACTTGTTCGACCATTTGCTTAAATTCCTTTTCTGGCAAGGCGCTTAGTGGAGAATCCTTCTTTTGTTGCTCATCCCTGTTTTTTGAGGAAACTTCTCTCCTTTCATCTATGATATGTATGATCTCTAGTTGATTGACTTCTAGATAGGCTAACTGTGAGGTTTGAGATTGTCTTTGAACTGTGGCCATGGCGGTCATGGCTGCAGCCATCTCTTCTATCATTTTCTCCAGTTGGCTGACTTGCTCATCCCTTAAGAAGATAGACCTACGCAGCTTCTCTACGGCGTTCTCTTCGATAAGAGGTTGAGCATCGCACGTAGATGCAGTGGCTCTGGTTTTAATGACATGGATATCCATGAAATCCTCTTCGAGGTAATCATTGAAGTCAAAATCTTCATCATCATCATCAATGAAAACCCATGTTCTCAGGCTAATTTGAAAATCTCAACCCTAAGCTTTTCAACCTTTTCTTCAATTATCGTCTCTCGGATTGTCATAAGATCTAGAGGACCCTGTTGGAACTCCTCCACTTATTCCTCCATCTCATTGGCAATTACTGTGACAATGTCAGATACTTTGGACCCTGGCTTCATTCCGTGATCTTGCCCTGTGGGTTTACTGGACTGTATCGGTACAGCAACCTTAGGTATCCACACTTTTTTTCTTTGACGGTGATGTCTTGAGACGGAGTGTCTTAGCAGAGACATCGACATGTCAAGAAGTATGCTCCCCATGGCACAGACCAAATACAATACTGGGTAGTCTCTTCATTTTTTTCCTTTGAAACTTTAGGAACATCTCTATAGTGGGTGATTGGTAGAATTCTCGGACCCAGACGCAACTTAACTGGCCGACGACCCGCGGGTCTAGTGACGGTAGAATCGGTAGTAACAGTGGCGATATCAACTCTGCTTCCTAAGCGGAACCAGACAAGAATGCAAGTAGGTAAAGCTTCAAATGACTTCTAGGAGCGTCTGACAAATCTGACGTCCTTTAGAATTTCTTTCTTCATGAAAGGGGATACTACACGTCCTACTCATTTGAGTAACTCACCAACTGAACAACCTTCCTTGATAATTAGTCTCTGAAAAACTGAACTGACTCGGGTGATCAGAGCAGGCTTCTTCCTCTCCTGACTATGTCCATGAAGTAACAGTAAAGTAGCGGCGATCTTTTGGATACTTTTGTACCCGTTGGTATCCATTAAGGGATGGAATCTAATCCCTTGCAGAAGTGGATATGTTTCCAACAATCCTGACTCATTTTGGTGAGGATCTTTATCAACAGGTACCTCTTTAGGAGTCTGGGCTATAGTGGCCCTTCGAACCTTCCTGTTGCGGTTTCTCCTTTGGGTTCAGGTTAACGGTGCAATTCTCGAACTTGATCCAATTTCAAATACTGAGGGTAGGAAAACTAACCCTTCAGTCAGGTGTTCAACAATCATAGCTTCCTTTTCCTTAGTAGAAGCAGGAATAACAGATTTGGTAGATGCTTGACGACAGTAGTCTTGACCTTCTTACAAGAAGGAAAGTACTGAAGATAGTTCAGGTTAAACTCAGCAGACGACTCCTGGACTTCTAGAGTGGCAACTTTCATTACGACAAATGGGGTTTTCCCTAGAACAACCTCGAGATCTTCAAATCTGACTTCAAACTTGATGGTGGGAGAGACATTGCGGGTGTTGCGGCTCGTCGATAGGTCGCAGGAAGAAGTGAGCTTTGGACACACCATTGCATCAGCTTCAAAATAGAAAGCTTTGGGGTTAGCTTTTTGGCCAATACCTTGTAATCCTAGTGCAAGCACTAAAATTAGCATAGGTTAATCTGTAGACTAGGTAAGTCCTTATTTAATTTGTGGAGGTTTTAAAATTTTAGTAAAAACAGTTTGAAAGTGGAATGATTTAATTAATATAAGGAGAATTAATGAGCACACGCAACACAACACAATTTAATATAATTTGCAAATCAGCAAATCAAACTCGAAAGAGAGATGTGAAGTGTTTAGGACCCAGTGATCGAATGAGCCGGGGCAACTGGTCTGATTGTAGTGGTCGGTCGACTGAGTCGGCGCAGCCAATCAAACCAAATAGGTCGATCGACCAAACTGAGGTAGCCGGTCAACCACCAAAGTGCTATGTAAACTAGGCTAGGATTTTCGATCATGACACAAGTAGTGCTGACCGGGCAGAGGCAGTCGGTCGTGGCACAAGCGGTGTTAACTGGACTGGGGTGATCGTTCTTAGCACAATTGATAGCGATCAGACCTAATTTTTTTATCATGACATAAGTGGTGTCAACTGAGCAGGGGTAGCTGCTCGTGGCACAAGTGATGCCGACCGAGCAAGGGCAGCCGGTCATGGCACAAGTAATTTTGATCGGACTGAGATTTTCGATTGAGACACAAGTGGTGCCGACTGGGTCAAGGCAATCAACCATCACACAAGTGCTGCAGACCAGATTGGGTTGGTCGACGAAGGTTAAAATGATGTTGGTCGGGCCAGTGTGGACGATCGGTGTAAAGTAAAATGTTAACCTTGTCAGGGAGGCCGATCGAAGTAAGGTGACATGCCAACCGAGCAATGGTGGGTGGTCAAGACAAAAGTGACATGAAACATGCTTCAAGCAAGATATGTGATGTAATTCAAAGCAACGAATCATGTTCGACAGAAAACCATGCTCACACTAGCATCCTCACATGGGAACCTAAAGTCTGGCTCTTGGATATGTGGCATAGCCGACTCCTGCTTTGGTGTGGCACGTGGGGAGTTTTCTCCACTAAGTCTCTGATGGGGAAACTCTCCACGATATTGTCAAATGGGCTAGCAACAAAGCTTTTCCCATTTCACAACTCCTCAAGTCATTGCAGAGTAAGCTAGCTATAAAGCTTTTCTCACTTTATAAAACTCAACCTCCCAATTTCTCTAAGAAAGGCTGAGGAAACAAAAGTAATGGGAAAAAGGGACTCCAACCTACTAGAACTTGGATCTAAGGCTCATAAAGGGAAAACACTTGGCTCCATGAAGATTTTTTTCATGCACATGATTCCTATCCTAGGGCTAGCTCTAAGAAATCAGCAGTCCCTCACATTGTGTAGGAGACCAAACCCATGCCTAAGCTAGACTCACCATAAGGACAACTAGAAGTTTTAAGGATCTTACCACCGTGAAAGTCACATACATCCTTGCTACTTGCTCCAAGGTGTCAGTCTCTAATCCATATGCCTACGTATCTCGCAATGAACCACGCAAATGAGTGTGGGAAAGAGGTATACATGTATCTGAAAAAAATATCAATTCATACAAAAATGCGACTGGCATGTACCTTCGCGGGAGGGGGGNAATTGAGTGAGGGAAAGAGGTATACAAGTATCTGAAAAAAAATATCAATTCATACAAAAATGTGATTGGCATGTACCTTCGTGGGAGGGGGGGGATTCATTCGTTGTTTGACAATGTTTAGGAAGAAGCTATCCTTGAAAGGGGAGAGAATGTTCACGCTTCTCACGTTGTGATGTCATTAGTGTCCATCAATGGTGAAGCACTCCAATGAGGCTCCGAAGCAAAATGGAATACAAGCTGTCAAAGAGAATTTCGGGCCAAGAGGTTGTGCCAACAAGGTAGAGGAGGCTTACGGCAGGAGCATTGCTATTGAAAGCTTTACCAGCGAGAAAGGGAAAACAACAGATGAAGGGCTTTGGTAGCGAGCAAGTGAAAAAGGCACAAGGAGTCCAGGATCCCATTAGTGTTCTATATGAGAGGGGGTTGAGACCGGCAGTAGCTAGCCTGCGAGATGAGGGAGGCCGGTGGGGCATCTCCGGCGAGGTTAGAGAACCCAAGTGACGAATTGGTAGAGGTAGTATCTGGCCACAATGATTGCATGAAAAACCTCGGGTAAGAGCAATGACAAACTGAACAACACCGACGGTGGGGAGCATTCTCCAGTGAGGAGCGCCATGAGAAGGGGCTAGTGTCAGCAGTCTTGCGAAGAATAAGTAGGGCCTGTGCAATCAAACCATGGGGGAAGGGAGCTAGGTTCAGCCGAGGAGGAGAAGAGTCAGTTAAGCGTCTGTCAGCAAGGAGGAATGTCGGCGTTGAAGAGTCGTACACGATATTTTTGTTAGGGGTGTGCGTTGGCTAGGGCATGCAGAAGAGTTCGAAAGAGGGGGGTCGGGTAAGCTGTGTGTGAATGTTTAGGTTTTAATAGATTAGAAATGCTATTTAACAAGTTTATTTGGGATGAAAAAGAATATAAACTTCATTGGAAAATTTTGGATTAAGTTTTGTAAGCCTCTTAACTATGGCAGTTTGGGGTTTAGAAGTTTTAAAGATAATATAAAAGTGAAATTCATGATGCTTCGATATCAGTTTCATAAGGGTAACTCTATTCAGACTTCTGTTATGAAAGTCAAATATTATAAACATCAACAAAAATTTCTTGTTATATGTTCTTCTAAATATTATTCTATTACTTGGAGAGAAATGCAGAAAGTTTCTAGAATTACTGAGAATCTTATTTGTTGGAATATTGGTAATCGCAATGGCTATTTTTGGTATGATGATTGGTTAAGTAAAGTAACGCTTGTTGATTTTTATTGTGGTTCTTACAATTTAAGCTTCAATGTTGTTGATTTTTGGAGTGAAAATCGTTGAAATATGAAACTTTTTCTTAACATTATGTATAAAATTGATGCTCGGTTTATTGCTAAAATTCTTATTATCAAGCCTGACGTTCCATGGGTTAGAGGAACTTGGGGTGATTCTATTTCTAAATCCTTTGCTAATTCTTTTCACGTTTTTTAGAGAGTTGATATGAAATGGGCTTGGTATTCTTTGGTTAAACTTTATCAATCTTTTTTTTATTTCGAGAATGGTCCCCTCTATTATTCCTACTGAAGGCATTTTTAAACTGAAGGCTGGTTTGCAGATTTCTTCTGTTGTTTATTATGTCGGGAACAAGAGGAGTCTATCAATCATATTTTTGTGAAATGTTCCTCCTCTATCATCGTTTAGAAGCACGTTTATGCTTTCTTTAACAGGGATTTTATTGTTATGGATTTCAATACCTGCTCTGATATTCTGGAGAATTTGAAGAAGCAAGTTGCTAATTTTATTGATAATATACCTAATACTAGTTTTTGGTTCATCAGGGCTTCTAGAAATAGTGTGAAATATATGGATATATTGATAATAGTTCTACTTATTTGATGATTTTGAGCTTTTGTTATAAAAGTTTAAAGTTTGTTAAGTGTAGGAAGATGGGTAATACAAGGTTATTGGATGCTTTTTTGAAGTTTAATTTACTTGTTACTTCTGTTGTAAATTCAGTGGCCCGACTACTTTTTTGGTATAAACTGGTTCTACCTTTTAGCAAGATTAACGTTCGTTGGATTTGGAGGTGTGTGTAGTGACAATTTTGGGATCTGTCTTGCTTTTTTTTGTTGAACCACCTGTGTCGATTTCTCTCCTGGTGGTTGAAGTAGACATGGTGGTATTTGCTCTTATTCTTAATAAGCATTGTGGTTGGAAGTTTGTTCAGTTGGAGTTGGATTCATTGCTACTTGGGAGATTTTGTACTCACAACATGGACCATACATGGAGTGTTCAATTTCAAATGAAGAGGACTTTTGAGCTAACTAAATTTATTAATACTTTGAGCTAACTAAATGTATTAATAATGTTTGAGCGCAAGTTAAACGGGATGGTAATAAGCCAGTTTGTTGGACTTCTAAGTTGGGTTCTACTGTTCAATCCTTCTTTTTTGCCAAATCTTTGCTTTTGGATTTGAAGTTGTTTCTTATTGATTTGTTTTATTATGTTGTTTGATTATGTTGGGTTTGTATGTGGCATGTGTTATATATTTGTTCTTTTTTTTTTTTTGTGGGGAGGGGGGGGTGCGCGTCTACATTTTTTCTTTTTGTGCTAGTTGTATGTGGGGTGTAAAGGGGGTCTCTTGCCTGTCTTTTGTACTTTATGTGTGTATGGAAGTAAATTTCCTACAGGATTTTATTATAAAAAAAGATGTTTAACATATTAGAAATTTACGCTTAACAACTGCACATAGAGTGCACTAAGCACGAGGAAAAACTCCTTACTAAAGATAGACTGCAATAAGCATGAGAAAAATTTACATAGAGTAAACTAAACATAAGAAATAAATTTATTTAAAAAACAATGTCATTCGATAACTTCACATGAGCAAGACATATTAAAAAATGCATTAATGAAAAAGAGGTTAAAAGATGTATTAATGGTAAATCGGAATATTGTTGTGTTAGGGGCTTATGTTATGAAAAAACTGAGGGAAGAAATGAGAGGTGAAATGAGGTGGAAGCGGTGTAGGGATTTGTTTAGGAGAAAATGAAGGGGAAGATCATAGTAGTGAAAACAAGATAAGGAGAACTTGAATGGAAGAAGAAGAAAAAAAAGAATAAGAAGAAATGTAGAAGAATTGAATAGAAGATGAATAGTAGAGAAGTAAGTAAACAATGAAGTGTAGAGAAGTGAATGGAAGATTAAGTAGAGAAAAATAAGTGAAAGATGAAGTTTAGAGATATTAGTGGAAGGTGAAGCGTAGAGAAAAGCAAGTGAAAGAAAAAGATTGGAGATGAGGAAGAAGAATAAGAAGAATGAAAAAGAGTAAGAGGGCTTACATTGAAGGGTTGAAGAACACGAAAGGGTAACTAGACTGAGCAAATATGAGTACAAGGATGAAAAACCAAGAAAGGGGGCATAGGGGAGTATTTTTCTCTATGGAGGAAATGAACCTTTTATATAAGGTGTAAAGGTGGTGGTGGCCGAGCGAGAAAAGTTATGGATTTTGAAAGTGAGTAAGAGAAGTTGGCATCAGTGGCATAATTACACCACACTGCCTGATGGGGTGGCATGGTTACGCTTCCTTAAGGCATGACCATGCTGCTAGAGGTGGATCGATGTAGTCATGTCATTACTTGTATGCTTACCCAAAGGGTGACATAGCCACTTCTAAGTGTTAAATGGATATGTTGACTAGAACTAGGGTTTTGAGGCTTTTTATGTTTATTTTGATCTCGATAAGTTCATTATCATGCAATATCTTTCCATGGGATAAGGTAGACTATTCTGATCAAGTAGTGGTTGAACAAAAATGAGATTATCAAATGGACCCCAATATATATGGACTTGATTAAGTACCAAAATGAGTGTAGTGATATTCAAGATTCATGTTTTGAATTGTGGAATATAATATGAGGATTGATGTTTTAATTTGAATGATCAAGGATTTGAAGTTGAAAATTTCTAAGCTTTGTATTTTTCATCAATATGATTCATTAAAAACTTACCCTGGGGTTCTAGGAAAACGATTACTAGAAGATTTTGAATTAATTTTTTTGTTTATTATTTTTTATATGAAATAATTTCTTATCATTCTATATAATTTCATATTTCATTTTATCACTTCAAGTCATGTCACAGAACATCATTTCTTATCATATAAATTAATATCATGTCAAATCATATCATTTCATTTCATATCATGTATCATATCATGGAATGTCATGATAATGTCATGTCATATCATATCATATCACTTAATTTCATATTGTCGTAGTACTTCGTCTCCTCTAATATGATATGATATCATATCATTACATTTCATTTCATACTTTGTCATATATTATCATATCATACACCCAAACACATTAGGAAGAAAAAAGCAAGAACTCACATTTAGTCAAAGAAGTGCAGATGGGTAACTAGATCATGATAGAAAGTATAATGATTGTATCTAACTATGGAGATAATCAAGTGATCAATTTATGATATAAAACTCAGGAACCTGGATCCATCTTAGAAGCAGACCCAACATTTGTAGAAGTAAACCATTAAGATTGATCTTCTAAGGTTTTTCGTCCTATGCGTATTGACTAATACCATATAATGGTTACATAAGCTCTCTATAGGATGTACTTCGCCAAGGTGTTGACTTGTTGAATGCATCATAGGGATATATGTTAATGATCCTAGAGGGAGAAAGTATCATGTATAAATATATTTCTTAGAGAAACACGTATGTAGATTTTTTGCTGCCAAATAATGGGTTACAAGTATAAGCAGTGGAATTCAATAGAAACCCAAAATACAACTCACCCAAAAGTAAATTCTAGGGATCCAACGACCATGTTTACAATGAAACACAATTAAAAAACTGCAAAATACAAGTAAACACCAATTATAAGTAATCCTTTAAAAACAATTAAACCAACATAACCCGAAGCAAAAATAAAGAGATTAACATCTGATGTAAGGAAGACGCATAATATCGCCATGTAAAAGCAGTTTAGGTGGGAGAGGAAACACTATATAAACCATAACTCTATTAGAAGTAGATCTAGCCTTAGCAAGCTATTCTGTCGAACGGTTTCCCTCCTTAGGAATGAACTCCAAAGTAAATTTAGATCCATGGTCAAAGAGAAACACATTTGACACATAACAAATGTTCCAAGGGGGTGGTTTGATACCCTACAGAATATGAGTAAGCACTGAAGACTCCAATTTTATATGTAACCAGTTCCATTTGAAAATAACAACAATTTTGATGGCCAAAAGGACAGCCAGCACTTCAGCTTCCAAAGATTAAGATGCCACTTAAGAGGAAAGGAAAAATCATAAGCAATTGCCCATATTATCTCTAAAAATACCACCTGCATTAGAATTATCCATACACCAACTACCATTTGTGTTTCCGATTATCCAAGGTGTAGAAAGCCTCCTCCATAGGACCTATTGAACACATCTAGCCTTTCTTTTTTTACTCTTATCTTGCACCAAAGTATTAAAATAGTCCAAACCATCAAATAAAGTGATATCAACATGACCAAAAAGAGCAATTTTATGTAAATGAGAAATAATATTAGCCACCACACTTTACTCTTTAACCACTAAATTCTCATGCTTAAACAAATTTCAAACCATCCATATGAACCATAAAGAAATGTAGGGAATTAAAGCAGTAATCTTATTTACACTATAATTTTAATTCCAAGTACATAAGCAATTCTCCAGATTAAACTAACCATTGGGAAGGGGTAGTGATGCCCAGGAAACTCACTATAGAGAACCAAATATGCAAAGAGTAAGACCAATTTAGAAATGGGTGATTGAAGTTCTCCTCCACCATTTTACAGGGTAAGCATTGAGAAGGAAGGCATAAGCCCTTGAGTTTCAGTAAGTCATCGATGGGTAATATAGTATAATAGGCTCTCCATATGAAGAATGGCATGGAGGGGGAGAGAAGTTTATTCCAAATTAACTTACCCAAATCCACCTACACCCAAGAATACAAATTATGATAACTTTAGTGATAGAGATAGAAGAGGAGTATTTCATGATCAATTTATCCCTTCTTGAACTATTAATGACGATCTTGGAGATAGAGCAAGTTAAACTCTGCCATTCCAACAATCAGCCACCTTGTAATGCATAGTTGCCACATTAGACAAATCACCCAATTCTTCCATACACCAAGTGTCATGCCAGAAAGATATGTTGCCTTCACCAAGATCCCAAAAAATAGCTATTTCAGCCAATTCTCTAACTTTCAGCAAGTTTGTTGTATTTCTTGAACTTATTAATAAAGAATCTTCATTGCTTAAGATATATATATATATATATATATATATCTTAAGCAACGAATAAGCTTTATTAATAAGTTCGAAAAATACAACAAATAAAGCTCAATGAGAAACTCAAACATGAGGAAGATCAACTGTTCTCCCAAAAATAGAAGAAAAAGCTTTCTGCTATAAGATTGACTAAATACATCATTATTTCTTTCCGCTCCCAAGCAAGAGATCAGTAGGCATTGGCTTTTCTACTAATGTGAGACCATCTAATAGTAAAATACTGTAATAATACCAAAATCCTTCTCCAAATTAATATATTATACCAAGAACAGGCAATAAGTCCAACACATATTTGATATGTGATCAAAGAATCCACCTGAATAATTAAAGAGAAAACTCTTAATATTTTAGCAATTAATAAGTTGTGCAAAATAGCCACCAATTCAGAGTAATGAGAATTAATTGGAATAACAGAAGCAACAAAACCAATCTTATATTTCCCCTTGTGGTCCCTAAAACTCCAGCTTTCTTTTTTATAGCTTCCATCCACATTTACCTTTCAACAATTTCTGTTTAGTCCACTCCACCCGATTAAGTTGACAAACTGGGTTTCCTTTCTAGCCCCTGGATCCCCCCAATTGATTTCCCACAATAAATTTATTCCATTAAAGCGCTTTACAATTAAAGGATTTCAGTAGAGTGCAGCTTCCCTTCATGCTTCATGTAGTTGCTTTCCATCCATATCAACTAGCGACAAATGTATAGAATAAGTTTAGCTACTCAAAATTCGAATCAATGGAATGCCTATTAGCCAAATATTGCTTCATTGATGCATAACCATTGATAGACATAAAAATACCATAAGGCCAACAAAATCACTTCCAAACAGTTAAAGTACACGTGCAGAAATAATCGATATGTGAGAAAGATTCTTCATCTTGTCTACAAAGTAGACAAATTGAGGGAAAACGGCGGACCTTTAGCTTGAGAAGATTATCCACTGGAAGGATTTTTAACCTCATCATCCAACTAAAAAAGGATTGTGAAGGTTTCATGAAATTGTTCCAGCTAAGATTACCCTTATTTATGGTTTGATTCCCATACAAATCCTTATAAATAGCATCAATTAGGAGATAGTTTTAAGTTGTTTTGTGCTAAGGTCTATCCTACAAACTTTTCTCAATAGGAATCTTAGAAATAATCTTTACAATAACTTCAGGTAAAGCTTGTTGTAATTTCCACATATGCTAGTTGTTTGAGTGCAATCTCTTAACTATAATCTTGCTAAAGAGTTTAAAAATAACAGTTATAAGACTTATAAGTCAGAAATTCAACCACTTATCCTTTACCCCTTCTTTAGGAATGAGAACTATGGTGGATCATCTATTGTACTTGTGTGGAATTGAACCTGTAAAGAATTATTGGACAGCTTGTATAACATCTTTCTTTATAATCTCCCAGTCATGAACATAAAAGGCTGTTATAAACCCATCTGGGCCAGCCACTTTATCAATATCAATCTCTTTAAAAGCATATGCAATTTCAACATTTTTTAGGACTTCTGATAATTTAGGATCATTAGCAATAGCATTATAGGAATAAGATCAGAATCAGTTCTTCAATGAAAATGGTTTTTTCCTTAAACAACTCCTATAAATTATTTATAGAACTATCAATAATAAGTTGCTGTGACTTTATTCAAACTCCAAACTTTTCCTTTATTTAAGAATTATATTTTCTTCCTTTCTTTGTTTAATACAAGCATGAAAGAAATTGTTATTTCTATCTCCTTTATGGCTAAGATAAGCAGTTTTTGTTCACAGAAATCCATATCTACTTGATTTGCCTCCATAAGTGAATTCTAAGCCATATCAGATCACATTCTTGCACCTCGTCATTAATAAATTCAATTTCTAATATGGAAACTAGCTGCTCAGCTTCATTCACATTTTTATGGACATCCCAAAATGTTTCTGAATTCCAATATTTTAAGTGCCTTACCCTCTTCTTGTGTAACTCCCAAAGAATAATCCAAGGATGATGAGAAATATCAAAGTTCCAGTGCTCCTTTATAGAGTCCAAAAAATTAGTGTGTTTAACCCATGCATTAATAAATCTGAACTATTTAACAATTAACTTTTCAATCTCACTGACCTTCAAGAGTAACGGATTGAGATCTGAAGCAGTTCTATTCAGGTGAGCTTCCTAAGTATATTGGAACTCATCCATCCATTTTTGATTAATCAAAATTCTATCAAGCCTTTCAAATATTTTCCCTATTCGCCATGTAAAGATTCAACCATAAACTTTTGCTTCAAACAAACCTGTTTCCCTAATGCTACCCTTGAACCTTACTATATTTCTTTGACATGGTGTCCTTCCTCCTTTTTCGTCTGAAGGAGAAGCAATTAAATTGAAATCTCCTTCAACTGTCCATGGATCATTAAATTGAGTTTTATTAACCCCCAAATTCAGCCATAATTGTAACATGCCCACAATAGAACATCCAGCATAAATAAAAGTGAACTGAACGTTAACTTCAGAAAAAAGATTTCTAAATGTAAAAACTAATAATTGTCCACTAACAGTTTAACTTTTAATTTGTGTTTCTGAAGAAACCCGAACTTAAGATTACTGTTATGGACATAATTATATTTTCCCAATCTTCTAACGGCTCTAGGAATATAATCTAGAGATATCAAAGGCTCTAATAAAGCAAAACATTTGATTTTGTGAATCTTACATTGATTCACCAATCTGTTAGAGACATAACATCTTATAATGTCCTTAACATTCCAAATTAGTGAATTAAACAATTTTAATGGACCTACTCCTACTTGTAAGCATAGAAGAAGCTCCATCATTAGCATTAGCTAGTATTCTGGCAGCTTAATTTTTAGACCTTCGAAGCATATCTGAGGATTTAGATATCTTAGTTCCCTATTTCCACTTTTATTCCATGACCTCTGAATCTGCCAGTCATCCTCCTGTTAGCGCTGGAGCCCGGTTCGAACCACGTCCCGCTCTCGCTCTCCCGATAGCGAAGATCGCGATCCCGCCTCCGCACACTCGCGCGCGCGAAACTTTGCGTCGCTTCGCCAGCGATTCGCGAACCACTCCCGCCAACTCCCACTCACGTTCGTGAATCGACGCTTCGCTCCCTCCTGTTGGCGATAAAAAGCTTCGCGCGACTCTCATTCAGTTTTAACGAGAAGTCACGGTGTTTTTCTTTGGTTTTCTTCGGAATAGAGAAAAGTTTCCCCGAGGCAGAAGAAGAGAAGTGTAAGAAGTAGTTCCTTGCGGCAGAAGGAAGAAGAAAGAAGAAGATTGTTCTCTCTAGGCTTCTTCGTGGTGGCNACTTCGCGCGACTCTCATTCAGTTTTAACGAGAAGTCACGGTGTTCTTCTTTGGTTTTCTTCGGGATAGAGAAAAGTTTCCTCGGGGCAGCGGAAGAGAAGTGCAAGAAGTAGTTCCTTGCGGCAGAAGGAAGAAGAAAGAAGAAGATTGTTCTCTCTAGGCTTCTTCGTGGTGGCTTGTGACAGAATCGAAATTGGGTTTATTTCTCTTGTACGTGTTTCTTCCTCGGTGTATCTCAGTGTAGAGAGAGAAGAACAGAGAGCAACGAAAAGTGAGAGATTCTTCTTGTAAGTCGAGGTGATCGACTGGTGTAAATTCCTCAATTAGTAAAATCCTCTGCAACTCCGAGAGTGTAGGCAATTTGTCGAACCACATAAATCTGTGTGTTCTTTTCTGGAGTGAATTTTTCTCGTGTTATTTTTCACTTCGTCGTTGATCGTTTCAAATATATCACAACAACACAACAACTGGTATCAAATTTAATGGCTACAGACGGAATGAAGATTTCAGGGATCGAGAAGTTCGATGGCACAGATTTTGGTTATTGGATGATGCAGATAGAGGACTACCTCTATGGGAAGAAACTCCATCTTCCATTATTGCGGAAAAGACCTGAAAAAATGGATGAGACTGAATGGAATTTGTTGGATCGACAGGTTCTGGGGGTTATTCGATTGACCCTGTCGAGGTCCGTTGCACACAACGTCGTCAAGGAGAGGACGACTACAGATCTTATGACAGTCTGTCAGGTATGTATGAAAAGCCATTGGCGGATAACAAGGTATATCTGATGAAGAAGTTATTCAATTTGAAGATGGCGGAAGGTACCTCTGTTGTACAACACCTGAATGATTTAAATACCATCACAAATCAATTATCGTCTGTGAAAATTGAATTTGATGATGAGATACGTGCACTGATCTTATTGGCTTAATTGTCAAATAGCTGGGAAGCTATGAGGATGGTTGTCAGTACTTCTGCAGTTAAATTTAAACTGAAATTTGAAGATATTCGTGATTTGATTTTGGCTGAGGAGGTGCGCAGGAAAAGATTCTGATGAGATCTCAGATTCGAGTTCGGCACTAAATGTTGATTCGAGAGAGAGATCACTTGACAGGAACTCAAACAGGGAAAGATTAAAATCAAAGAACAGAGGCAGGAGCAAGTTAAGGCCTGGTAAACAAGTAATTTGCTGGAATTGCGGCAAAACTGACCACATAAGGAGGAACTGCAGGAATATTAAGAAGGAGATTAACAGTGCGAATGTGGTAACTGAAGAATCACTTGATGCACTACTGTTGGCAATTCATAGTCCTGTTGATGACTGGATACTGGAATCATAAGTTTCGTTCCATACAACTTTCCATCGGGAATTGACGGGGAATTATGTTGCAGGTGGCTTTGGAAAAGTATATCTAGCAGATGGAGAAGCTCTGAATGTGGTAGGAATGGGAGATATTGACATTGCACTTCCAAATAAAAACAAGTGGACTCTGCAAAAGGTCAGACACATTCCTAAACAGAAGAAGAACCTCATTTCTGTTGGGCAGCTTGATGAATATAGACATTCAGTAGTTTTCTCAGATAGTACCTGGAATGTTACTAAAGGAGCATTGGTACTGGCTCGGGGTAAGAAAGCAGGTACATTGTATATGACTACTGGTTTAATTAACAGTGTTGATACTACTGTTGCAGAGAGCACAACAGAGTTGTGGCATTGCAGACTTGGCCACATGAGTCAAAGAGGTATGAAGGAACTTCAGTCCAGAGGCAAGCTACTAGAACTGAAGTCAGTTGATTTCAACATGCGCGAGAGTTGCATTATGGGGAAGCAAAGAAAGGTCAGTTTCTTAAAATGTGGCAAAACGCCAAAGGCAAGAAAGTTGGATCTTGCACACATAGATGTGTGGGGACCTTCTCTAGTGGCATCTCTTGGAGGCTCTCGTTACTACATCACATTCATTGACGATCACAACAGAAAGGTATGGGTTTATTTCTTGAAGTATAAATCTGATGTATTCAGTGTGTTCAAGACTTGGAAGGCTATGGTTGAGACAGAGACATGCTTAAAGTTGAAATGTCTGAGGTCTGATAATGGTGGTGAGTACATTGATGGTGGGTTCAAGGAGTACTGTGCAGCTCAGGGAATCAGAATGGAGAAGACCACTCCAGGAACACCACAGCAAAATGGTGTTGCAGAGCGCATGAACAGGACCATTAATGAGCGAGCTAGAAGCATGAGATTGCACGCCGGACTACCACCTACTTTCTGGGCAGAAGCGGTTAGTACTGCAGTTTATTTGATCAATAGGGGGTCATCTGTTCCATTAAACTGTGAATTACCTGAAGAAGTCTGGAGTGGGAAAGAGGTAAAATTTTCTCACCTTAAGACTTTTGGTTGTCGTTCTTATATTCTCATTAATCCTGATGCTCGTAATAAGCTTGAGGCTAAGTCAAGGAAGTGTTATTTCATTGGCTATGGAGATGAGGCATTTGGATATCGTTTCTGGGATGATCAGAGTCGGAAGATCATAAGGAGCAGGAACGTGGTTTTCAATGAGAATGTTATGTACAAGGACAAGTCCAGTACAGTTTCTGAAACAACACTGAAGGAATATGAGTTGGTAAAGTTTGATGATTTACCAGAGGTCACAGTGCAGGACAGAGATGCAGGTGACGAGGAGAGTGAATCCAGGGCATCCACTCCTATTGTTCCACAGTCAGTTTCAGAGCAGTCTACCCCTACAGTTGCAGTTCGCAGGTCAGAAAGGGCCAGACGTTCTCCACAACGTTATTCTCCGACTTTGAACTACATTTTGCTGACAGATGGTGGAGAACCTCAGAGTTATGAAGAAATGTTGCAAGATGAAAATTCGAGCAAGTGGGAGCTAGCCATGAAGGAGGAGATGAATTCTCTGCTTGAAAATCAGACTTGGGAGTTAGCAGATCTTCCAACTGGGAAGAAGGCATTACACAACCAGTGGGTGTACCGGGTGAAGACTGAGCATGATGACAGTAAGAGGTACAAGGCTAGACTTGTTGTAAAGGGTTTTCAGCAGAAGCACGGTATTGATTATTCCGAGATTTTCTCTCCTGTGGTGAAGCTTACAACCATTAGAATGGTACTGTCTATAGTAGCTACTGAAGATCTCTTCCTTGAACAGTTAGATGTGAAGACAGCTTTTCTTCATGGGGATCTTGAAGAAGACATCTACATGCACCAACCTGAAGGGTTCGTGGTACAAGGAAAGGAAGAGTCAGTTTGCAGATTGAAGAAGAGCTTGTATGGCCTGAAGCAAGCTCCTAGACAGTGGTACAAGAAATTTGATAATTTCATGCACAGTGCAGGGTACAGCAGATGTCAGGCAGATCACTGTTGCTATGTCAGATATTTTGACAATTCTTATATCATCCTACTGCTGTATGTGGATGATATGCTTATTGCAGGTGCTAGCATTGAGGAGATCAATAATCTGAAGGAGCAGATGTCAGAGCACTTTGCAATGAAGGATTTGGGAGCTGCAAAGCAAATCCTTGGTATGAGAATTGTCAGAGATAGAGTCAGAGGCATGTTGAGACTCTCTCAGGCTGAGTATGTAAAAAAGGTACTTAGCAGATTTTATATGGATAAGGCCAAACCAGTTGGCACACCCTTGGGAAGTCACTTGAAACTCCGCAAAAATCAGTCACCCAAGTCAGAGGAGGAACGAGATTACATGAGTAAGGTTCCTTATGCTTCAGCTATTGGTTCACTTATGTATGCTATGGTTTGCACCAGACCTGATATTGCCCATGCAGTGGGAGTCGTTAGCAGATACATGAGTAATCCTGGAAAGGAACATTGGGAAGCAGTGAAGTGGATCTTGAGGTACCTAAGAGGCTCTGCAGAACTTGCTTGTGTTTCTCAGGAAAGAGTTCAGAGGTACGGGGCTATGTTGATGCTGATCTAGCTGACGACATTGATACTAGAAGTACTTCAGGTTATATTTACACTATTGGTGGCACTGCAGTATCATAGGGTTCTAATCTGCAAAAGACAGTTTCATTGTCTACTACAGAAGCTGAGTACATAGCAGTATCAGAGGCTGCAAATGAGATGATATGCATACAGGGCTTCTTGAAAGAATTAGGCAAGAAGGATCAGATGGGCATACTCTACAGTGACAGTCAGAGCGCTATATTCCTTGCTAGGAATCCAGCATTTCATTCCAGGAAAGCACATTCAAATCAGGTATCACTTCATACGATCATTGTTGGATGACGGACAGTTGATGCTGGAGAAAATTTGTGAAAGTCAGAACCCTACTGATATGTTGACAAAGGGTGTTACTCTGGAGAAACTGAAGTTGTGCGAAGCTTCAGTTGGTCTTCTAACTTGAAGACATGGGTTTTGAGTTGCAGAGGTGGAGGATCCATGTTTGAAGCATGACGCCATTAGTAGAGGATTCAATTTGAGGAAGGAGATGTTGTAGCATGTGTACCGGTCTCCAAGTGGGAGATTGTTAGCGCTGGAGCCCGATTCGAACACCGTCCCGCTCTCGCTCTCCTGATAGCGAAGAAAGTGATCCCGCCTCCGCTCACTCGCGCGCGCGAAGCTTCGCATTGCTTCGCTAGCGATTTGCGAACCACTCCCGCCAACTCCCCGCTCACGTTCGTGAATCGACGCTTCGCTCCCTCCTGTTGGTGATAAAAAGTTTCGCGCTACTCTCATTCAGTTTTAACGAGAAGTCCCTGTGTTCTTCTTAGGTTTTTTTCGGGATAGAGAAAAGTTTCCTCGGGGCAGAGGAAGAGAAATGCAGGAAGTAGTTCCTTGCGGCAGGAGGAATAAAGAAGAAGATTGTTCTCTCTAGACTTCTTCGTGGTGGCTTGTGACAGAAAAGAAATTGGGTTTATTTCTCTTGTACGTGTTTCTTCTTCGGTGTATCTCGGTGTAGAGAGAGAAGATCAGAGAAAGCAACGAAGAGTGAGAAATTCCTCTTGTAAGTCGAGGTGATCGACTGGTGTAAATTCCTCAATTAGTAAAATCCTCTGCAACTCTGTGGATGTAGGCAATTTGTCGAACCACGTAAATCTGTGTATTCTTTTCTAGTGTGAATTTTTCTCGTGTTATTTTTCACTTCATCTTCGATTGTTTCAAATATATCAAAACAACACAACACCTCCAACTCTTGAGCCTCTTGGATTTCCTTTTCAAAGAAGTTAATTTCCCTTCTTTCACTTTGCTGCAAGCCTTGAGAAGTTTTCCCTTGAACCTCTATTTTAGCATCAACTTGAACGTTCAGTTTCCTCCCAATTTCTCCAAATGAATCATTAAATTCAATAGTATCATGAACTTCAATGGCATCAATATGTTCATTTTGCACCTTTTTATCATTATTTTGAAAATTCATTATCAAAATTGTTTCTTCTATTCTTATGGCATTTTGAATAATGTCTAACTGAAACAACTCATTCTCCTTAGCCATCTATCGTGTTGAATTACTTATGCTATTGTTAGGCTGAAAAACATTCACTATTTGAAGATATTCCTACCTCTTCCGTTGTTGTTGAATCTGCCCTCTTTGCTGTCCCTAAACTCCCTTAAGTCTATTCACTTTGAGTCATGGATGTACCACAAAATAGTTGTCCATATTATGTCCAAAAATTTTACATTTTGTGCAATATTTTGGATTGAACTAAATTTCAATTTTCTGCCAATATTCATTATTATGTGATCCCAACCAAATCTTCTCAAGCATAGCTGAAGTAATATCCTTTTCTTCCAAACTTATAGTAGCTGAAGGGATGCTAAAATTATGTGTTGCTAAATCAACCATCCAAGGTATTCCAAAAGCTACTCCAACGGAACATAAAACTTGCTGGTTAAAATAATGTAGCCTAAGGCTAGGTAAAGTTAACCAAACAGGAATTGTGAGAAGTTCAGTATATCAAAGTCTGGAGACCATTTCAAAACATTCATTTTTTATTTCTCTACATACCATGCATTGCCACGAAACACTAGCATAATCCTCCCCCTTACTAAGTTTAAAAACAATATGCATTTCATCTATAACACCCACTGTCCAATCCCTATGTAATTTGAGATTGTCAAAAAAATGTTGTAATAAGATCCATCTTTGGATGGACATAAGTGAATTTTCCAATAAGAGCATATTTCAAGGAATCGGGTAACTTGCAAGTATAAGAATCTGTAAAGAAATTTGCAAACTTACCACTCTTCCTTCCCACCTTTTTTTAAAACCTTTTCTCCAAATCTTTCTCAAAATTGTCGTGATAAAGTAAGGGAGTGCAGGAGAATTCTTAAAAGCACATGAATTACCTCACAATTATTACTTCAAACCATGTCAACAATAATCAAATTTTCCATAGAAACAATCATGAATTACNGCCTTTTTTTAAAAACTTTTCTCCAAATCTTTCTCAAAATTGTCATGATAATGTAAGGGAGTGCAGAAGAATTCTTAAAAGCACATGTATTACCTCACAATTATTACTTCAAACCATGTCAACAATAATCAAATTTTCCATAGAAACAATCATGAATTACCAATGAAACCGTAATTCAAGAAACAAGGGAAAAAAGCCAAGAAAACTGAAAAAATGGATCAAATAAAAGATTCCAATCTCACAAACACCGAGCGAGAATCAAAATGGAACACCAATTACAAAAGGAATCATCAAAAAACTGGAAAATCATCTTTGTAGAAACCTCAAACCCAGATCAAAATAGTCCTTGCAAAATGAGGACGAAATCTTTGGCAATG
>JXCR01094907.1:0-10719 GCA_002079205.1 Phalaenopsis hybrid cultivar
TTTTATCTTTTATTTTTAGACTACTTTTGGTTTTAATTGAGACTTATTGTTAGTTTGACAATAATTTCTACTTTTAAACTGAAGTGTGGTTTTATTTTTTTTCATGGATTCTAAGTAATTTCTTTATCTTTCTTCTTAAAATGATAAGTAATTAAGTGATATATGAAAGTTGTGGAGAGTATTGATCTTTAATGTTGGAAGAAGTTGTGATGATTTCAATCCATGTACTTCATTTATTTCTTGATTTGATCAATCCAGATGTTAAAATTTGTTGTGAGAAAATGTAAGAATCGGGCTGATATTATCTCAGTCAACAATTGGAAAGAATCACATGAGATTGTATGAATGAGAATATAGTTCATATGATTAGTTAAATAGGGAAATATTCATTGAAGGGTGTAGAGTTAGAGGACTTTAAAGTGACAGGTTAAACGGTAGGAAAATATTCATTGATGAGTGTAGATTTAGAGGACTTTAAAGTGAGAGGTTAAAGCCCCCATTGGAAATAATCATTGAAGGGTGTAGAGTTAGAAGAATTTAAAGTGACAGGTTAAAACCCCCAACTTGGTTTTAAGAATCACATGAGGTTATATGAATGAGAATGTAGTTCATATGATTGAGTGCAAATAAATAGGAATCGCATGAGGTTGTATGAATGAGAATGTAATTCATATGATTTAGTGCAAATAAATAGGGAAATAATCATTATGGTGTAAAATTAAAGGACTTTAAAGTGACAGGTTAAAGTCCCCAACTTGGTTTATTGTTTTAGGTTCTGATATAAGATGTTAGCCCCCAGGCGAAGGGAATCGAGGGAACTCTAGAGTGAGAGCTGGTATCTTCCCTGCCTAGCCGGTCTTCAGAATAACTCTGGAGTGAGAGCTAGTATCTTCCCTGCCTAGCCGGTCTTCAGAACTATTCAAACTTTGCTCTAGAGTGAGAGCTAGTATCTTCCCTGCCTAGCCGGTCTTCAGAACTATTCAAACTTTAAGGAGGGAATCGAGGGAACTTTAGAGTGAGAGCTAGTATCTTCCCTACCTAGCTGGTCTTCAGAACTATTCAAACTTTAAATTAGCCAATGTTCTTCATCTCTAGTAAGGGTAAAGAATATTATTACTCATATTTGGCACAACACAATTTGCATACTTCCACAATTAGTAAGGGTAGATAATATTATTGCTCTTATTTGGCACAACACAATTTGCATACTTCCACAACATAATTCTTATATTTATTACTGATTCATAATAAGGAGAAAGATATTTTCATATTTAGTATTTTTCTGCTACAAAAAAATCAAGTTATATTTTTAAGTTGTTATTGTTTTGTCAAAATATTAAAAATACCAAAAATATTTAAACTTTCATTAATGTAAAAATGTCTATAGTTTAAATAATTGTCTTTTTTAAAAATAAAAAATTTTCAAAAGTGCAGATTGCATCATTTCCCTGTGGGTTCGATATTCAGGTTTTAATCAGAAAAATTTTATATTACTTGATAACAATACGTATACATGCGTAGTATCCTAATATATATAATTTAAAAGATTAAATTCTTATTTTTCTTCAGAATCAAGTTTTTTTATTTTGTTGCAAAATAAAGAAATATAAGTGAAAAATATAATCAGAGCTATTGTTATATTGTTGCATATAAACATTCGGGATCAGCAGCCCCCAGAGAAAACTATTTTAATTAAAAGAGTAAGGTGAGTAAATTAAAACTTTTCTAGACCCTGGGACTAAAATGGACCCCTACAAGTAATAAAGGGATTAGTTTAACATTTTTCTCAATTTGCTTAAAACCTTGTACGAAAAGGAAGAAATGACTGCAATGACACCTAAACCTTCAATCCATTAAAAGAACATACAACATGAACTGTTTCTTACTGAAGATTGATAAAAAGGGTGTTGTAGCAAGCCTAATGCATTGTGTTGCATAGAAGTTGGGACAGATGTTCTTGGACCTATTACCTTCGTTGTTGGAACCTGTAAGGAGTTCGAACATTTCAACGATAAATAATGAAGCCTAAATATACAATAAAAAATTCATATTTTCATTTTCATCGAATAATTGGATAAACTAATTTGATTAAATTTTTATACTAACAAAAACCTCAGCAAAACTGAAACCAGTTTAAACACTCACCTCAGCATTAGTTTGAGAAGTATTTTCAGTATTGTCATGCTTATCTTCATCATTCTCTTCCTCATCATCTTCATCTTCAACAGCCTTTGAATAACCTGTCTCATCAACATCTTTGTCGTCTTCATCATCCTCATATTTGTCAATCCTCAGATAACTTCCATTTTCATCATCATCAACCTCATCAACATCAAAAGAACTAGCCTTTTGATCATCCTCATCATCATCTAAATCACTCGCATCTTCTTCCTCTTCTTTCTCAAGCTCATCCAACCTTGCCATTAATTTAGCATCTACATCTTCTTCATCAAGAACTCTAGAATTATGTGCATTTGAAGGGTTCGTAAACCTTGAATTTGAAACACCTGCACTTTTCATAGAAAATGCCTCAAGAGTTGTGATGGGTTAGGAAAATAGAAGAATGAGAGTATTTGAAAGTGGAGAGACAATAATATCATATTCCCTCATATTCAAATTATAACATTTTCCCATATTTTATGAGGAATAGTTAGGGAAAACATAATTAAGACTTACAATTTACCAAATACAAAACAAACAATAATAGAAAAACATACAACACAATAAAAAAGGAATAAAAGAGAATAAAGCTAAAATAGGAAAATCCATCTAATAACTTTCACAATTTGAACATGTGAGGCACGTATGGTTAGCAGTTTGGGCCACCTAACAGGGATAGAATTTCACACTACTCAAGTTCTGTCATGGATTTAGTGAAGACATAAGCGATTTGAAGAGGAGTTGGAGTGTAGATTAAGGGTCCGTTTGGGACGGCGGTGCGGTGGTGGTATGGCACCGCACCGCAGTTTTGTCTGTTTCGGTAAAATACATTTTGGCATCTTTTTCAAAAAACTGTCGCTGAAATCTGTGTTTTCCCATATATCCTAGCTAGGTGCAGTGACAACTTTCTAGTTACGATCTGTCTTTTTCAAAAAAAATAAAAAATAATTGTCACTACAGCTTTTTGAACATCAGATTATTTTTCAGCAGCTTCACAGCTGATTTTTAATAAGTTGCAGCTACCCCAAACATATCCTAAGTAAATATTGTTATTATTGACCTTTCAAGAGATAAAATGTCCAACAATATTAATGCATTTGGTCATGTCATAATGCAAAGGGTTCTTTATAATACTATTGATGACTTGGTTGTCACAAAACATCATTATGAGATTGGTCGTGGAGAATCTCAACTCATTTAATAATCTTTGGATCCACATTCCTTCACAAATTCCCAAAGCAAGTGTCCAACACTCAGATTTTGCACTACTCCTAGAGACAATTACTTGCCTTTTGCTTCTTCATATGATAGGATTTCCCCATACATAGGAACAATACCCAGATGTAGATCTTCTACCTGTGAGTTCTCCAACCCAACTGGCATCGGTGTAAACTTATTCATCCTTCTTATCTGATTTCTTAAAAAATAACCATCTGTCAAGAGACTTCTCATGAAACCTCCATATTTTGTAAATTACCTTCAAATATTCTTCATTTGGACTAATTCATATGCTGAAAGAATAAGTAATATCAGGTATAGTGTGTGACAGGTAGATAAACTTCTCCACCAATCTCTAGTATCTAACAATTTTCACTGGTGTTATTTCTCCATGTGAATGTAACCTTAGCATTCTTGTCTCTTTTAGTAGGCCTAGGATTAACTTTCTTTGAAATATCACAATTCCCTTCTTGGAATTAACCACTTCCATGCCCATAAAGTATCTTATAGTTCCTACATCCTTGATTTCAAGTTCAGTGGCAAGGCCTCCTTAATCTTCCTAATCTTTTTTTCACCATCATATGTCAGGATCATATTATCTACATAGACAATAAGTGTAGCTTAATATCCTTCCAGCGTAACAATGTATGATCAGCTTGGCATTCGATATACTCATTAAATTTCATAGTCATCACAAGCTTTTCAGGTCAAACCTATGGAGATTTTTTAAGGCCATAAAGTAACTTTTAGTGATGACTATACTCATAAAGTGACTTTTAGTGATGGAGTGCTCAATCTCAAACAATCCAGTAGTGTTTTCGGTACTAGAATAAGTCTCATGAGCTGCTTTTCAAACAATCCTGCAGTGTTGCTTGATGCATAAGTAAATAAGGTTGTTGCTTGAAAGGAGGTGGTGTCAGGAAGAAGCGGAGGAGATCCTACAAGCCGGCTGAAGAGATTCTAACTGCTGCAGAGAGGATTTTGGTAGTTAAACGGCTGTTGGAGGGACTCTGGTGGCAAAATAAAAGCAAGGGTTTGTTTCCTTGTTCAGACAGAAACCGCATAATTCAGATAGAGACCAACGTCACACATGACGCGAACCAGACGACGCAGATGTTGTCAATTTAGATAAAGCAAAGGAGTGGTATAGTCAAAAAAAGTTGCACGACTCATACAAAGCCGAACATCAAAGATGACGAGAGCCAAACAACACAAATGAAGTAGATTCTAAAGAAGAAGACGAGGGGTGCGGGAAACAATGTCGAACTAAGAAGCGGAAGCAACCAGCCATGCAAGACTTTCATACAAAGAAAGGTGGAGAGACAATATTCTCTCACTCCCTCATAATCAAACTACAACATTTCCACTTATTGTATGTGAAACAGCTAGAGTAAATATAATTAACACTATTACAACTTGCCAAATACAAAGTAAACAAAAAAGGAAAGACATACAAGATAATAAGGAATAAATAAAAATGAATAAAGCTCAAATAGAAAATTCACTCCAAATGCTTCCATAAATTGAACTTGGGGCTCATATGGCCGGTGGTCTGGGCCACGTAACAGGGATAGAATTCCACAAAATTCAAATTTTAGATTTTTATTGTACTCTCACGTGAACCAGCTATTTTCAGAATGATCTAGCACCCAGAGTATCCAACATTTGATCAATACAAAACACAAGAATAAAAATTACAAATCTAACATTCAATACAACTTCTGCAGGAAGCAAACCAAACTCAAACCTAGTTTGCAATGGTTTAGAACTTGTATAGAAAATATGCGTGAAAGCACTATTTACGGTTTAGTTAGCTTCTGTCTTTGGATGAAAAAAGGATTGCAGCGCATCAAAATATCATCACAGAAGATGTTCATGAATTAATCGAAAAACCTTTTATGAACTTCATTGTTTCAACTTAATTCCATTCTCTAAACAATTTTCTGGAATGTGGCAGGTGTTCTTAAGAAAATCAGTTCTTAAGTCAAGGGAAATTTATATACAAACCACACAATTCCTATGCATTAAATTAACTAGCACCCGAAGTTTGATATTTATACTTAAGACACCTTGGTATCATAAACCTATGCATGAAACGGTGTATTTTTACTTTTAAAAAGGTAGTGATAGTGGTATTTTTGAAGTAAAGGATTTATGTGGCATGCATGTAAATATGAATGTTTAGGTATGTAAATACATAAAAACCATATGGTATGTATGTAAATGCCCCAAAAATTGTATTGTATGTAGGTAAATGCCCCAAAAATCAAACATGTTATTGAATAAAGATACATTAAGGTAAGGTTTTTCCTGGACATCAATTCCAAACAAGACTTTGTTATTCACAAGACATGTGAATTCAGCGAAATAATAATTCAATGAAACATTGTCATAGAATTAGATGGGCCCCCCTAAAAAATAATTAAAATTATTTTTAGGACAAAAGTTCAAAATTTCAAGATTTGGAATATTCATGAAGAAGCTAATTCTATGTGGGATAAAGTAACAAGTACTATTAAACAAGTGACAAAAGATGTACTTGGAGAATCAAAAAGAGAAGGTTTTATAAAGAAAAACAGTTAGTGGTGGAATAATAATGTGCAAGAAAATATAAAATATAAGAAATCATGTTATAAAAATTGATTTAAATGTAAAATCTTGGAGAACTGAGAAAATATAAAATGACATATAGAAAGTCTAAGATAACAATTTGTGACGCTAAGAATTCTGCTTTTAGTAATTCTTATAATAGATTATATACAAAATAGAGTGAAAACCATATGTATAAATTAATCAAACAAATAAAAAGGAAAATTAAAAATTTAATTCAAATAAAGTGTAATAAAGATGAAAATCAAAAAGTGATCTACTTAGAAAAAAATATTCAGCATAGATGCGTGAGCTATTTTGATAAATTTTTCAATGAAGTTTCTGAAAATACGATCAAATTTAATGATCTTAATATCATTAATAATAATAAAATATTTTAGTTTTATCATCCAATTAATAAGAAGCCAATTGATGTGTTTTCAATAAAACTAATGCAGGAAAATCAGTAGGAACCGATGATATCCTTATTGAAGTGTGAAAATACTAAGGAGATTTGGGAGTTTCTTGATTTATTAAACTCTTTAATATTATTTTAAAAACTAAAATGGTGCCTGAGGAGTGGAGGAAGAGTATTTTGGTCATCAATTTTAAGAATAAAGGAAATGTAAAAGAGTGTGTAAATTATAAGGAAATTAAGTTAATTTGTTATGCTTTAAAATTATGGAAGAGGGTAATTGAACATAGTTAAGACGTGATACTAGGATTTCTCATAATTAGTTTGGATTTATGTCGAGCAAGTCTACTATGGAAGTTATACATTTATTGAGTGGTTTGATGGAGAAGTACAGAGAGATTAAGGAGGATTATTGTTTTAGAAAAAGTTACGATATTGTTCCAATAGAAGTTCTTTGGAGAGTTCTAGAAAAGAAAGGTGTTGATTTGACTTATATTCAAGTCATTCAAAATATGTATGCTAGAGCTATTACTTGTGTTCCAACCGAAAGAGAATTGACCAAGTACTTTCGTATTTCAGTTGGATTACATCAGAGATTCGGCTTTAAGCCCATATCATTTTGCTTTTTATGGAAGCTCTTACTGGAGATTGTACCTCGGTGTATGTTTTTCGCTGATGATATCCTTCTTGTGGATAAGACTAGTGAAAGAGTTCAGAATAAACTTGAATTATGGAGGTTTACATTGTAGTCTAAAGGCCTTCATATGAGTAGATCTTAAACTAAATACAGGGAATGTAATTTTAGTAGTAGTAGCTCTAGTGGCAGAGTTGTAATTTTGGGCGATCAAATCATTAAAATGTGTGAATATTTTAGATATCTCGGGTCTATTAAGTGATAGTGATACAAATGGGGATGCTATTAGTAAAATTCAAGTTGGATGGATGAAGTGGAGGAATGCATTGAGACTATTGTGTGATAGAAAAATACCGGTTAGACTTGAAAGAAAATTTCATAAGATGGTGGTGAGACCTCCAATGCTTTATGGCACAAAATGTTGACCTTTATAACAAAAGTATAAAACAAAGTTAAGTGTTGCTCAGATGAGAATGATTAGGTGGATGAGTGGCTTGACAATTAGAGACAAAATGCGAAAAAAATCTATCAGTGAAAGGGTTGGTGTAGCTCCAGTGGCAGACAAGATTAGAACGAGTCGTCTTAGATGATTTGGCCACATTAAATGTAAGTCATATGATGATCCGATTAGGAGAGGTTTTAGACACATTAAATGTAAATCATATGAAAGATAGCGATAGACCTAAAAAGACTTGGGCATATTGAAGAAATAATTTCTTAATCTATTAGGATTAAATGAAACTTTGACACTCAATAGGACACAATGTAGAAGAAGAATTCATAAAGTTTGTTGTTGTTGTAATAATTCTGGTTAGGGATATTATTTTTCGGGGGGAAGTTCATTCACAGTAAACCTGATAAGAAGAAAATGAAATAACTTTTGTACGATCGATTCAAAGTTGATTATAAACTTTTGGTTCAATATTGATGTATATACTCTATGTCATATTTTATTATGCTCAAAATTTGTGGCCCAATAAAATTGATAAAATTGGCAAGCATTACTTTTTAGAGAATTAAGTTTATTGTATAATGTAGCCAACAAAACAAACACATGTTAACAAGTTTCTTTATAAAATAAACAAGAGAAAACATACATCCAAAGTGATATAGGTAGATTTTAATCTAATCAGTTTTAAAAAAAAGACAAATAAAGTTGGGAATCACAAGTTCACGTTGATGAAATCATGTTTATGTATTGACATCATGCATTAGATTCAAATATAAAAAAAAAATTCATGAGCAAATGGTTGTACAATCTCATCAATAACAACCCCAATATTGTACGTGTACTTCGCACACGCGAAGCTAGCACCTCAAATCAACTAAATAAATTTTTTTTAAGAAAAAATGCTTAAATTGTACACTGAACTCTCCCTCTCTCTCTCCCGCTCCCCTCCCTCTCTCCTCTCTCTCAATTCTCACCATAACAGCATGTCCTTAAAAACGACAAAACATCAAAAGTAGTACAGCACAATTTCGTCGAGCTCAACACAAGAGATATGTAAAATAGCCACAATGAAATTTATTTTCCATAAAACAAAATCACAAATTACACTCATAACTTAATCGGATTCAGTTGCAGTTGATGGATGATTATTGCAAACTATAATGACCGGCAAGATTTAGCATCAATTGTTTTGATTGTTAAAATAACAAGGATCAAGCCATTTATTTCAACATTTTCCTCTAAATCTAGCATAACACATAGATAATGTGCATTTCATGAACAAATAAGGTGCATAACGATGTGACGCTGATCTAAGGTTACTAGAATGTATTTGGTAAGTCTCTCTGACAAAAAAAAAGTATAGGAGTAGTTAAATGATGAAATTTTGGGCGATTGGTGATATTTTGAGGGCGATAGACGATGTTTGGTGCCTCTCCCGACTTAAAACAGCAAGAAAAACCATAATACAGTGTGGCACAAATGTCGAGGATGATGGTGGCTGAAATTGTGGTGCATAGTAGTGATATTGAGAGCTGAAACTAATAAAAGCAGTTTTCTTGCTGCAAGAAAAAGTTGGCTTCGAGTTGGATGACAAAGGAGGCATCTAAGCGTCCAAGAGAGATCACCATCTCGATCCTATCAGGTCATAGATGCACCGCCTAAAAGAAATCTAAGGATAGAGCACTTCAATAAAGATAACCAAAAGAAAATATCTCCAAATAACAGAAGCCAAATAAAAAGTCTTCTCAAACCAGAAAATAACAACATAAAAATAGTCTCTCAAGTAAAACCCTAATTAGGAATAAAAAAAATAGGAATAAAACCAAAAGGAAAGAAAAAAAAGATGAAAAAGGAAAACCCTGGACGGCTGCCAAGATCAAGATCATGAAAATCCCGTGTTGGGATCGCGGCAATCTTGCGATGGGATAGCAAATGCCCCTTCTCATGATTTTGTGATTGCACTCCCGCGTCATTCTTCCCGACTTGGAAAGGCCCGCCTTCTTTACTGAAAGCTTCTAAAATCGGTCTATCACCACAATAACAAAGTCATTGCCTTGTTGTGTATGACGCAATCGCGTTGCAATATCTATGCTCACGTCCACCCAAGATAACTCTGAAACGCATACATCATTCCAAATTATGTCCTAATAGAATAAATAACCATTCTTTTTTTGGCACAACCTGAACTGGAACGATACATAGACGGGTATTCCGTTGAACCAAATCTCGAGTTATTTAACTTGTAATATGCTTCTCCCCCTTCTCGTACTCGGATGAGTGCATCTAATTAACAAGTCTGGCGAAATCAACCATACGATGAAATCTATGGTAGGTTGGGCAACTCTCAATGACAACCACTCAAGAGATGACTCTTCTTCTTCTCTGGAATGACCTAGATCATACTGTAGAATGTTATTTTCCATAAAACTCCTAAGGTGATTTCCAACATTGTGGTTCATCCCTCCTGTCTGATTATCTGTCGGTGGATGCATGGTTGAATTGAATTTAATACTCAAATTACTCCTTTTAATCTTACATAGATAGCTCAAAAGCTTCTCATCTCTGACATATTGAACCTCTCTAACCAGTGGCAACTCAAGAGGTCAACTATATATCTGAAAATCTTAAAATTCTCTTATTTGAGATTGTCGTGTGTCTAGTATCGGCTCCTCAAACTAATGACTCTTTTGGACAACCAATATCATTCTTGCTAATGTTGTTGTTAATGCCTACAAAAGAATAGTTCGCGGCACCACGTCCTCAAACTCTACATGAACATCCATCACCTCAAACTCACTACCTTCCAGAACAACTAATATTAATCTAACTGAATTCTCTTTCAAGGGCTCAGCTTGATTCACTGACACCTCTTCCATGTCGATTGAAAATTGAGAATCCTCCCTGAAGGCTTCATTCTCTCCTACGCCACTATCCATTTCTTCAACCACTCACAGCTCAGTCAAAGTGGTCCTGTTCCTATTTGGGCAATCAGATGTCATGTGGCCAAAACTATGACACTTGAAGCTTTACTGGTGGGGATGAATTTGGGAGTATAAGTAGTTTCCACCTTCTCTCCACTTCTTCCTTTGGCTAGATCGGCATGGGCACTACTCTTAATGTCCGATCCAATGGCTAAACTTTGTTCGAAGGGTGGTGTAGACCTGATACTATTGTGTTATCTCTCCACCTACTGGGCATCTTGTAATGCCCAATAAAGTTGCAATTGTACCACATTGATAATAGATGATCTCA